>CAMRHE010000941.1:0-147500 GCA_947044405.1 Leptodactylus fallax
TTGTACATAGGAGCAGTATTATAGTAGTTATATTCTTGTACATAGGAGCAGTATTATAGTAGTTATATTCTTGTACATAGGAGCAGTATTATAGTAGTTATATTCTTGTACATAGGGGCAGTATTATAGTAGTTATATTCTTGTACATAGGAGCAGTATTATAGTAGTTATATTCTTGTACATAGGAGGTAGTATTATAGTAGTTATATTCTTGTACATAGGAGCAGTATTATAGTAGTTATATTCTTGTACATAGGGGCAGTATTATAGTAGTTATATTCTTGTACAATAGGAGTAACGACAGTATTATAGTAGTTATATTCTTGTACATAGGAGCAGTATTATAGTAGTTATATTCTTGTACATAGGAGCAGTATTATAGTAGTTATATTCTTGTACATAGGAGCAGTATTATAGTAGTTATATTCTTGTACATAGGGGGCAGTATTATACTAGTTATATTCTTGTGCATAGGAGCAGTATTATAGTAGTTATATTCTTGTACATAGGAGCAGTATTATAGTAGTTATATTCTTGTACATAGAATCAGTATTATAGTAGTTATATTCTTGTACATAGGGGCAGTATTATAGTAGTTATATTCTTGTACATAGGAGGTATTATTATAGTAGTTATATTCTTGTACATATGAGCAGTATTATAGTAGTTATATTCTTGTACATAGAAGCAGTATTATAGTAGTTATATTCTTGTACATAGGAGCAGTATTATTGTAGTTATATTCTTGTACATAGGAGCAGTATTATAGTAGTTATATTCTTGTACATAGGAGCAGTATTATAGTAGTTATATTCTTGTACATAGGAGGTAGTATTATAATAGTTATATTCTTGTACATAGGAGGTATTATAGTAGTTATATTCTTGTACATAGGAGCAGTATTATAGTAGTTATATTCTTGTACATAGGAGCAGTATTATAGTAGTTATATTCTTGTACATAGGAGCAGTATTATAGTAGTTATATTCTTGTACATAGGAGCAGTATTATAGTAGTTATATTCTTGTACATAGGAGCAGTATTATAGTAGTTATATTCTTGTACATAGGAGTAGTATTATAGTAGTTATATTCTTGTACATAGGAGCAGTATTATAGTAGTTATATTCTTGTACATAGGAGCAGTATTATAGTAGTTATATTCTTGTACATAGGAGTATTATAGTAGTTATATTCTTGTACATAGGAGCGGTATTATAGTAGTTATATTCTTGTACATAGGGGCAGTATTATAGTAGTTATATTCTTGTACATAGGAGTATTATAGTAGTTATATTCTTGTACATAGGAGGTAGTATTATAGTAGTTATATTCTTGTACATAGGAGCAGTATTATAGTAGTTATATTCTTGTACATAGGAGCAGTATTATAGTAGTTATATTCTTGTACATAGGAGCAGTATTATAGTAGTTATATTCTTGTACATAGGAGCAGTATTATAGTAGTTATATTCTTGTACATAGGAGCAGTATTATAGTAGTTATATTCTTGTACATAGGAGCAGTATTATAGTAGTTATATTCTTGTACATAGGAGGCAGTATTATAGTAGTTATATTCTTGTACATAGGAGCAGTATTATAGTAGTTATATTCTTGTACATAGGAGCAGTATTATAGTAGTTATATTCTTGTACATAGGAGCAGTATTATAGTAGTTATATTCTTGTACATAGGAGCAGTATTATAGTAGTTATATTCTTGTACATAGGAGCAGTATTATAGTAGTTATATTCTTGTACATAGGAGCAGTATTATAGTAGTTATATTCTTGTACATAGGAGCAGTATTATAGTAGTTATATTCTTGTACATAGGGGGCAGTATTATAGTAGTTATATTCTTGTACATAGGAGCAGTATTATAGTAGTTATATTCTTGTACATAGGAGCAGTATTATAGTAGTTATATTCTTGTACATAGGAGCAGTATTATAGTAGTTATATTCTTGTACATAGGAGCAGTATTATAGTAGTTATATTCTTGTACATAGGAGCAGTATTATAGTAGTTATATTCTTGTACATAGGGGCAGTATTATAGTAGTTATATTCTTGTACATAGGAGCAGTATTATAGTAGTTATATTCTTGTACATAGGAGCAGTATTATAGTAGTTATATTCTTGTACATAGGAGCAGTATTATAGTAGTTATATTCTTGTACATAGGGGCAGTATTATAGTAGTTATATTCTTGTACATAGGAGGCAGTATTATAGTAGTTATATTCTTGTACATAGGAGCAGTATTATAGTAGTTATATTCTTGTACATAGGAGCAGTATTATAGTAGTTATATTCTTGTACATAGGAGCAGTATTATAGTAGTTATATTCTTGTACATAGGAGCAGTATTATAGTAGTTATATTCTTGTACATAGGAGCAGTATTATAGTAGTTATATTCTTGTACATAGGAGCAGTATTATAGTAGTTATATTCTTGTACATAGGAGCAGTATTATAGTAGTTATATTCTTGTACATAGGAGCAGTATTATAGTAGTTATATTCTTGTACATAGGAGCAGTATTATAGTAGTTATATTCTTGTACATAGGAGCAGTATTATAGTAGTTATATTCTTGTACATAGGAGCAGTATTATAGTAGTTATATTCTTGTACATAGGAGCAGTATTATAGTAGTTATATTCTTGTACATAGGAGCAGTATTATAGTAGTTATATTCTTGTACATAGGAGCAGTATTATAGTAGTTATATTCTTGTACATAGGAGCAGTATTATAGTAGTTATATTCTTGTACATAGGAGCAGTATTATAGTAGTTATATTCTTGTACATAGGAGCAGTATTATAGTAGTTATATTCTTGTACATAGGAGCAGTATTATAGTAGTTATATTCTTGTACATAGGAGCAGTATTATAGTAGTTATATTCTTGTACATAGGAGCAGTATTATAGTAGTTATATTCTTGTACATAGGGGCAGTATTATAGTAGTTATATTCTTGTACATAGGAGCAGTATTATAGTAGTTATATTCTTGTACATAGGAGCAGTATTATAGTAGTTATATTCTTGTACATAGGAGCAGTATTATAGTAGTTATATTCTTGTACATAGGGCAGTATTATAGTAGTTATATTCTTGTACATAGGAGCAGTATTATAGTAGTTATATTCTTGTACATAGGAGCAGTATTATAGTAGTTATATTCTTGTACATAGGGGCAGTATTATAGTAGTTATATTCTTGTACATAGGAGGCAGTATTATAGTAGTTATATTCTTGTACATAGGAGCAGTATTATAGTAGTTATATTCTTGTACATAGGAGCAGTATTATAGTAGTTATATTCTTGTACATAGGAGCAGTATTATAGTAGTTATATTCTTGTACATAGGAGCAGTATTATAGTAGTTATATTCTTGTACATAGGGGCAGTATTATAGTAGTTATATTCTTGTACATAGGAGCAGTATTATAGTAGTTATATTCTTGTACATAGGAGCAGTATTATAGTAGTTATATTCTTGTACATAGGAGCAGTATTATAGTAGTTATATTCTTGTACATAGGAGCAGTATTATAGTAGTTATATTCTTGTACATAGGAGCAGTATTATAGTAGTTATATTCTTGTACATAGGAGCAGTATTATAGTAGTTATATTCTTGTACATAGGAGCAGTATTATAGTAGTTATATTCTTGTACATAGGAGCAGTATTATAGTAGTTATATTCTTGTACATAGGAGCAGTATTATAGTAGTTATATTCTTGTACATAGGAGCAGTATTATAGTAGTTATATTCTTGTACATAGGAGCAG
Source organism: Leptodactylus fallax (assembly GCA_947044405.1). Classification (NCBI taxonomy): domain Eukaryota; kingdom Metazoa; phylum Chordata; class Amphibia; order Anura; family Leptodactylidae; genus Leptodactylus; species Leptodactylus fallax. The sequence goes on from CAMRHE010000941.1 coordinate 3,804, forward strand.
TATTATAGTAGTTATATTCTTGTACATAGGAGCAGTATTATAGTAGTTATATTCTTGTACATAGGAGCAGTATTATAGTAGTTATATTCTTGTACATAGGAGCAGTATTATAGTAGTTATATTCTTGTACATAGGAGCAGTATTATAGTAGTTATATTCTTGTACATAGGAGCAGTATTATAGTAGTTATATTCTTGTACATAGGAGGCAGTATTATAGTAGTTATATTCTTGTACATAGGAGCAGTATTATAGTAGTTATATTCTTGTACATAGGAGCAGTATTATAGTAGTTATATTCTTGTACATAGGAGGCAGTATTATAGTAGTTATATTCTTGTACATAGGAGCAGTATTATAGTAGTTATATTCTTGTACATAGGAGCAGTATTATAGTAGTTATATTCTTGTACATAGGAGCAGTATTATAGTAGTTATATTCTTGTACATAGGAGCAGTATTATAGTAGTTATATTCTTGTACATAAGAATAGAGTAACGTACACGGAGTATTATAGTAGTTATATTCTTGTACATAGGAAGTATTATAGTAGTTATATTCTTGTACATAGGAGCAGTATTATAGTAGTTATATTCTTGTACATAGGAGCAGTATTATAGTAGTTATATTCTTGTACAATAAGTATTATAGTAGTTATATTCTTGTACATAGGAGCAGTATTATAGTAGTTATATTCTTGTACATAGGAGCAGTATTATAGTAGTTATATTCTTGTACATAGGAGCAGTATTATAGTAGTTATATTCTTGTACATAGGAGCAGTATTATAGTAGTTATATTCTTGTACATAGGAGCAGTATTATAGTAGTTATATTCTTGTACATAGGAGCAGTATTATAGTAGTTATATTCTTGTACATAGGAGCAGTATTATAGTAGTTATATTCTTGTACATAGGGGAGTATTATAGTAGTTATATTCTTGTACATAGGAGTAGTGATAGCAGTATATCGACACAGATAGGGTAGTAGTTATATTCTTGTACATAGGAGCAGTATTATAGTAGTTATATTCTTGTACATAGGAGCAGTATTATAGTAGTTATATTCTTGTACATAGGAGCAGTATTATAGTAGTTATATTCTTGTACATAGGAGCAGTATTATAGTAGTTATATTCTTGTACATAGGAGCAGTATTATAGTAGTTATATTCTTGTACAATAGGGGCAGTATTATAGTAGTTATATTCTTGTACATAGGAGCAGTATTATAGTAGTTATATTCTTGTACATAGGAGCAGTATTATAGTAGTTATATTCTTGTACATAGGGCAGTATTATAGTAGTTATATTCTTGTACATAGGAGCAGTATTATAGTAGTTATATTCTTGTACATAGGAGCAGTATTATAGTAGTTATATTCTTGTACATAGGAGCAGTATTATAGTAGTTATATTCTTGTACATAGGAGCAGTATTATAGTAGTTATATTCTTGTACATAGGAGCAGTATTATAGTAGTTATATTCTTGTACATAGGAGCAGTATTATAGTAGTTATATTCTTGTACATAGGAGCAGTATTATAGTAGTTATATTCTTGTACATAGGAGCAGTATTATAGTAGTTATATTCTTGTACATAGGCAGTATTATAGTAGTTATATTCTTGTACATAGGAGCAGTATTATAGTAGTTATATTCTTGTACATAGGAGCAGTATTATAGTAGTTATATTCTTGTACATAGGAAGCAGTATTATAGTAGTTATATTCTTGTACATAGGAGCAGTATTATAGTAGTTATATTCTTGTACATAGGAGCAGTATTATAGTAGTTATATTCTTGTACATAGGAGCAGTATTATAGTAGTTATATTCTTGTACATAGGAGCAGTATTATAGTAGTTATATTCTTGTACATAGGAGCAGTATTATAGTAGTTATATTCTTGTACATAGGAGCAGTATTATAGTAGTTATATTCTTGTACATAGGAGCAGTATTATAGTAGTTATATTCTTGTACATAGGGGGCAGTATTATAGTAGTTATATTCTTGTACATAGGAGCAGTATTATAGTAGTTATATTCTTGTACATAGGGGCAGTATTATAGTAGTTATATTCTTGTACATAGGAGCAGTATTATAGTAGTTATATTCTTGTACATAGGAGCAGTATTATAGTAGTTATATTCTTGTACATAGGAGCAGTATTATAGTAGTTATATTCTTGTACATAGGAGTAGTATTATAGTAGTTATATTCTTGTACATAGGAGTAGTATTATAGTAGTTATATTCTTGTACATAGGAACTGTATTATAGTAGTTATATTGTTGTACATAGGAGTAGTATTATAGTAGTTATATTCTTGTATATAGGAGTAGTATTATAGTATTTATATTCTTGTACATAGGAGCAGTATTATAGTAGTTATATTCTTGTACATAGGGAGTATTATAGTAGTTATATTCTTGTACATAGGAGTAGTATTATAGTAGTTATATTCTTGTACATAGGGAGCGGTATTATAGTAGTTCTATTCTTGTACATAGGGGCAGTATTATAGTAGTTATATTCTTGTACATAGGAGTATTATAGTAGTTATATTCTTGTACATAGGAGGTAGTATTATAGTAGTTATATTCTTGTACATAGGAGCAGTATTATAGTAGTTATATTCTTGTACATAGGAGCAGTATTATAGTAGTTATATTCTTGTACATAGGAGCAGTATTATAGTAGTTATATTCTTGTACATAGGAGCAGTATTATAGTAGTTATATTCTTGTACATAGGAGCAGTATTATAATAGTTCTATTCTTGTACATAGGAGTAGTATTATAGTAGTTATATTCTTGTACATAGGGAGCGGTATTATAGTAGTTCTATTCTTGTACATAGGGGCAGTATTATAGTAGTTATATTCTTGTACATAGGAGTATTATAGTAGTTATATTCTTGTACATAGGAGGTAGTATTATAGTAGTTATATTCTTGTACATAGGAGCAGTATTATAGTAGTTATATTCTTGTACATAGGGGCAGTATTATAGTAGTTATATTCTTGTACATAGGAGCAGTATTATAGTAGTTATATTCTTGTACATAGGGAGCGGTATTATAGTAATTATATTCTTGTACATAGGAGCAGTATTATAGTAGTTATATTCTTGTACATAGGAGCAGTATTATAGTAGTTATATTCTTGTACATAGGAGCAGTATTATAGTAGTTATATTCTTGTACATAGGGGCAGTATTATAGTAGTTATATTCTTGTACATAGGAGGTAGTATTATAGTAGTTATATTCTTGTACATAGGAGCAGTATTATAGTAGTTATATTCTTGTACATAGAAGCAGTATTATAGTAGTTATATTCTTGTACATAGGAGCAGTATTATAGTAGTTATATTCTTGTACATAGGAGCAGTATTATAGTAGTTATATTCTTGTACATAGCAGCAGTATTATAGTAGTTATATTCTTGTACATAGGAGGTATTATTATAGTAGTTATATTCTTGTACATAGGAGCAGTATTATAGTAGTTATATTCTTGTACATAGAAGCAGTATTATAGTAGTTATATTCTTGTACATAGGAGCAGTATTATAGTAGTTATATTCTTGTACATAGGAGCAGTATTATAGTAGTTATATTCTTGTACATAGTAGCAGTATTATAGTAGTTATATTCTTGTACATAGGAGGTAGTATTATAATAGTTATATTCTTGTACATAGGACGTATTATAGTAGTTATATTCTTGTACATAGGAGCAGTATTATAGTAGTTATATTCTTGTACATAGGAGCAGTATTATAGTAGTTATATTCTTGTACATAGGAGCAGTATTATAGTAGTTATATTCTTGTACATAGGCGTAGTATTATAGTAGTTATATTCTTGTACATAGCAGCAGTATTATAGTAGTTATATTCTTGTACATAGGAGCAGTATTATAGTAGTTATATTCTTGTACATAGGAGTAGTATTATAGTATTTATATTCTTGTACATAGGAGCAGTATTATAGTAGTTATATTCTTGTACATAGGAGTAGTATTATAGTATTTATATTCTTGTACATAGGAGCAGTATTATAGTAGTTATATTCTTGTACATAGGAGCAGTATTATAGTAGTTATATTCTTGTACATAGGAGCAGTATTATAGTAGTTATATTCTTGTACATAGGAGCAGTATTATAGTAGTTATATTCTTGTACATAGGAGCAGTATTATAGTAGTTATATTCTTGTACATAGGGGGCAGTATTATAGTAGTTATATTCTTGTACATAGGAAGCAGTATTATAGTAGTTATATTCTTGTACATAGGAGTAGTATTATAGTAGTTATATTATTGTACATAGGGGCAGTATTATATTAGTTATATTCTTGTACATAGGAGCAGTATTATAGTAGTTATATTCTTATACATAGGAGTACTATTATAGTAGTTAATAACTTTGTATCTTGCTATGAAAGAGAGGAGTGTCTATGTAAGGAAAAAAAAAAAAAAAAAAAAAAAAAAAAATAAAAAAGAAAAAAAAAGAAAAACAACAGGAGAAGTGGGGGGGGTTTTTGGGGGGGGGGTGGGGGGGGAGGAGGGGGGGGGGGGGTGTATAAAAAAAAAAAAAAAAAAAAATTTTTTTTTTTTTTGTAGGAGAAAAAAAAAAAAGCTTGTGAGACTTTAGAGGTGTGATATTGTGTTTGGTTCCCGCCGCCGGGCCTCCCGCCTTCCTGGCGCTGTTCACAGTTGTTTTGCCTCTAGATACAAAATAGTGATCAAATAATAAGCGAGAAATAAGCATGAAGGGCAGGCGAATCCTCCCTGACAACTTCAAAAGCTTCAGGTGTCAGTCACTGTTTACATTCCTCTACATGTTCTTGGGAAGGTCCATGCTGGATCCCATCAGTGCGCTGTATGCGGCAGGGTGGTGCGTGGAATAATTGCCTAATATCTAGTGATCCTGGGGTGTGAAAGCCGCTTATTTTCACAGGGATGCAAAATAGCTTCGTAAAAACGTCTGTAACCAGGCATAGAAAAGCACATTACAGGAATATATGAGGTTTTCTCACTCAGCAAGGCATAACTTTACACCTCAGACCCCAGGGGAATCTCAAGAAGATGGAACCCCCCATACTATTAGGTGCTATTCATAATTCCAATATTTACCCTGGCTCTAGGGTCTTCATGTGACTACATTTGTACCCATACAATTCTACCATCCTGTTTCGACAAATATTCGTGGGTTCATCCATCTGCTTTATTAACACTTACACTCACTTCACCTCACCTTGTGGTGCCGGCCGCTCCCTTGGAGTCTTCTTCCCACCTCTTCCATCCTCCTGGCTGACATCACGTACCTCAGGGTATCACAGGCTTAGTGGTCACTTGACCGATGTCATGATGTTTGTGTTAATGCGTCATGACATTGTGGCACCCGCCATGACCACTGACGCCCAATGACAGGTCTCTGCAGTCCCCTGGGGTGTATGATGTCAGCCAGGAGGATGGAAAATGACCTCAAAGCAGCACCTGATGCCACAAGGGCGCCCAGGAAAGGTGAGACAAGATGAGTATTAGTGGGGTTTTTTCTGCACCTCCCCTGGGTCCCCACTTATTATACGCTGGGGTCTGAAGAGACCTTGTTTTTGGCAGATGGGTTCACTAAACAGATTTTTAGTATAGCCTTGTTACCATCAGTCGTGATATTTGGTAACAATTCAAACAAAATTGGATTGTCTCAGCCTGAAAAGGGGTGAGGTCTGTTCAAACAGTGCCCAGAAGTGGGGTTCAGTCTGGTTTGGGGAGATCTCAAGGGCTGGACTTATATGCTCTGAGTTTTACCTACAAAAAGTTGGGATTTATGGTATAAATTGCATATAACAGGGGGCTGCTGCCTCACCAATGGTTTCGGAATGGGATGCCCAACAAGCTTATATAGGTGTGATGGTCGGGGTCCACGTACTTATGCTGTATAATGGATTCTACCATATATAAAGTAAAGCTGTACTTTATAGGGTCCTTATAGGGGTTGTACCAAGTTCTTTTAGGGGTTTTACCAGGTGGACCACTTATCATCCATAGTGATAAGCGCCTGATCTGTGAACGTCCAACCACTGGGGCCTCCAGAATGGGGGTCCCTTGTACTCTTGAATGTAGCAGCAGTTGCGCAAGTGTGCCGCCACGCTGCCGCTCTGCCATGCTGTCACTCCATTCATCTGTATGGGGCTGAGTACCATGCTCAATGAGCTCTGGGAGCCCCATAGAGAAGAATGGAGCTGCCCCATGTCTGCACAACTGCTGATTCATTCAGATGGTGGTACAAGGAAACCCATTCTTAAAATCAATGGGGTCCCACCGGTCGGAGCCCCGGAGAGTAGACTTATGACCTCTCCTCTTGTCAGTTTGGCACAACCCCTTTATACGACAAAAATCTTCTTTTTCTTCTCTCCCCTCGTATACAGGACAATTACGCTTCAGTTTTATGTTTTGATGCAGCTGTGACAATTTTTATCCTCTGGTTAAGAGAACAATTACGGCCGGGCCATTAGTGAAATCTAATTGATATTTCAGGTTGTTAGCAGAAATTGACATTTTCTTTTTAAATTAAATAATTGATTTGCAGAATATTGGATGAGACAAGACAGGCAGAAAATAACCTGCCCCAAACCGGATTTGGCACAGACCAGCATTCTGGGTAATGGTTGGACACCTGTTATAAATTATACAATAGATTTTCCTCTCAGTTAAAAAGAAAATTTCCCTAAAATACTTAAAACAAAATCACCAATCTTGTAAGGAAGCGAATAAATATATTCAGCTTAGTTAACAATTAAAAAGAAAAGTCAGCTTGTAAATACATTACATTACTTAGGCTGAGATCACACCTGCACCCATTTTCCGTTCCACATTCCGCTTAAAAAAAGCAGCACTTTTCTCTCCACATTATAGCCTATGGGTTCCGCGGATAACCTCTTGTTAAGCAAATTGGGTTTCCGTTTTTGAATGGAACGGAAACCCGAACGCAAGTGTGAACCTAGCGTTTTCCTGTACTGGTCCTGAGTTACATCCTGTATTATACTTCAGAGCTGCGCTCATTATTTTGCCGCTGCAGTCACTGTGTACATACATTACATTACTTATCCTGTACTGGTCCTGAGTTATATCCTGTATTATACTGCAGAGCTGCACTCACTATTCTGCCGGTACAGTCACTGTGTACATACATTACATTACTTATCCTGTACTGATCCTGAGTTACATCCTGTATTATACTCGAGAGCTGCGCTCACTATTCTGCCGCTGCAGTCACTGTGTACATACATTACATTACTTATCCTGTACTGGTCCTGAGTTATATCCTGTATTATACTGCAGAGCTGCGCTCACTATTCTGCCACTGCAGTCACTGTGTACATACATTACATTACTTATCCTGTACTGATCCTGAGTTACATCCTGTATTATACTCCAGAGCTGCGCTCACTATTCTGTCGGTACAGTAACTGTGTACATACATTACATTACTTATCCTGTACTGATCCTGAGTTACATCCTGTATTATACCCCAGAGCTGCACTCACTATTCTGCCGGTACAGTCACTGTGTACATACATTACATTACTTATCCTGTACTGATCCTGAGTTACATCCTGTATTATACCCCAGAGCTGCGCTCACTATTCTGCTGGTACAGTCACTGTGTACATACATTACATTACTTATCCTGTACTGATCCTGAGTTACATCCTGTATTATACTCCAGAGCTGCGCTCACTATTCTGCTGGTGCAGTCACTGTGTACATACATTACATTACTTATCCTGTACTGATCCTGAGTTACATCCTGTATTATACTCCAGAGCTGCGCTCACTATTCTGCTGGTACAGTCACTGTGTACATACATTACATTACTTGTCCTGTACTGATCCTGAATTACATCATGTATTATACTCCAGAGCTGCGCTCACTATTCTGCTGGTACAGTCACTGTGTACATACATTACATTACTTGTCCTGTACTGATCCTGAGTTACATCCTGTATTATACTCCAGAGCTGCGCTCACTATTCTGCTGGTGCAGTCACTGTGTACATACATTACATTACTTATCCTGTACTGATCCTGAGTTACATCCTGTATTATACTCCAGAGCTGCGCTCACTATTCTGCTGGTACAGTCACTGTGTACATACATTACATTACTTGTCCTGTACTGATCCTGAGTTACATCCTGTATTATACTCCAGAGCTGCGCTCACTATTCTGCTGGTGCAGTCACTGTGTACATACATTACATTACTTATCCTGTACTGATCCTGAGTTACATCCTGTATTATACTACAGAGCTGCGCTCACTATTCTGCTGGTACAGTCACTGTGTACATACATTACATTACTTATCCTGTACTGATCCTGAGTTACATCCTGTATTATACTCCAGAGCTGCGCTCACTATTCTGCTGGTACAGTCACTGTGTACATACATTACATTACTTGTCCTGTACTGATCCTGAGTTACATCCTGTATTATACTCCAGAGCTGCGCTCACTATTCTGCTGGTGCAGTCACTGTGTACATACATTACATTACATTACAGTACTGATCCTGAGTTACATCCTGTATTATACTCCAGAGCTGCGCTCACTATTCTACCTATAGATCAGTGATGGTTTTGCGCCATTATAACCTGTAGACTTTCCTCTCCGCCACCAGCTTGGCAGGATCACAAAGGGTTAAGAGTATTTGACAGGTTGTTTTACAAATCCCCCATCTGAGCCGCTGAAAGCCGAAACACTCTCTTATAAAGAATTATTTACCAATTTTGAAAGGTCTTGGCCCATCAGCGCGAGTGCGAGGTTCAGAGCGCGGAGTCAGTTGCCAAGGTGACAAGTACTTATAAATATAACACATCGCCTAATGCGCTTTTTAACATAGTATTTTATGACTTTTAAATCAGATACATTAGCAAATCCATGAGGTAATTTCGCTGAAAGGCCACTTTGTACAACCGTTCTTTTATGTTCCCTTCCTCTAGGTATTTGAGCTAAATGCCTTGTGTGACATTCGCGGCCTGTTACGCTCCTGACGTAAGGTGGAACATACATCTGCTACACATTAAGGCATTGTAATATTTGTACGTGTTGTACCTGCGCTCGCTACCGGTAAATATGTCTGTTTGTCGCAGTAAATCTCATTGCACCGAGATACCGGTTAGAATGTATTGTAGAACAGATCACAGAAAGTCACAGTGTATTAGTTTTGTTGGTTTTCTGCGCTGTTCCGCTGTTATTCCTCCTGAAAGTGTATCAATTAATTGACAATGGGGCATGTACTGTGCCTATAGTCTAACAGTGTCCTATCAGACCCACAAGGCTCAGTGGGCAATTTATTCTTATACGTCCAGGAACAATAACAGAGGAATGATACAGTTATATAAAAGAAGATACTTTAGAATAATGTTATGGCTAATACGAGTATTTACTAGAGCAGACATGACACAAGGGCTGAGAGGTTCTCTGAGAAAGCTGGGTGACATCTACAAGACTGCTCATAGGGCAAGAGGTGGAACCGGTGCAGGTGGCTCCTATGGTGAATCAGATGGCAAGGGAAATGTGGAGAATGTCTGTGGCGGGCACTTTGGGGGGCAGCTCTAGGATAAATTTGTTGCAGGCACTATAGGGGGAATCTGGCAGATGTTATAGTGAAATTTCATGCGGCTGTGGCTGACACATTAGTTACGATATATGTGTTTGGCACCCTGAGAAGCTTCTGCAACTGGCACCATAGGGAATGTATGTGGCTGGCACCCTGGGGAGTATCTGTGGTTGGCACAGTAGGAAGTCTCAGTGTACTGCACTCAGGGGAGCATCTATAACAGGAACACTAGGGAGTATGTGTGTAGTGCAGTCTGGGGAACATCTGTGGTTGGCACCCTTGGGAGAATCTATGACTGGAACTCTGGGGAGCTTCTGTAAGGAAGCATCTGAGACTGGGATTCTGGGGAGCATCTGTCTGGTATCCTGGGATGAATCTGTGACTGGCAATGTGGGAATAATCTGTGGCTGGCACACTGGGGGCATCTGTGACTGGCACTCTCGTTAGGATATGTGTCTGGTACCCTAGTTAGGATATGTGTCTGGTAACATAGAATATTTGTCTAGTACCTTAGGATATATGTCTGGTAACCTAGTTGGAATATGTGTCTGGTACCCTAGTTAGGATATGTGTCTGGTACCCTAGTTAGGATATGTGTCTGGTAACATAGTAAGAATATGTTTCTGGTACCCTAGATAGGATATGTGTCTGGTAACCTAGTTGGAATATGTGTCTGGTAACCTAGTTAGAATATGTGCCTGGTACCCTAGTTAGGATATGTCTCTTGTACCCTAGTTAGGATATGTGCCTGGTACCCTAGTTAGGATATGTCTCTTGTACCCTAGTTAGGATATGTGCCTGGTACCCTAGTTAGGATATGTGTCTGGTAACCTAGTTAGGATATGTGTCTAGTACCCTATTTGGGTTATGTGTCTGGCACCCTAGGGAGCCTCTGTGGCTGACTTTTATTGACAACCTTGTTGGCAGATAAACTAAAGAATTTGCACAGTACACTCCATAACGCCCACAATATTTTTCACAATATCTGGGAGGGAGACCCACTCATGACATCTTTGCTGTGGTCCCACCTCCATCCCAAAGCATCCCATATGTCCAACATTACAGTAAACATTCTGCCTTAAAACCAGCCATACAATAGGACAGATTTGGAGTCTTAATAATAAAGAATATGAGATCCAACTAAAATGATTTGGACCCTATGGAGTGCAGTCGTCTTCCTCATTAGATCATGGGGTTGTTTTGCCGACATCTCATAGACTATAACAGGGGACCTCCCAGACGTCTATTCATGTCGACATTTACCAGATCGCAAGGCTTATTTTATAATACCGTATGATCAGATGCCAGATTACTAGTATTTTAAGTATTTTACTATATATATATATTATATATTATATATATATATATTATATTATATGTTAAAGTTGTGGAGAGCTATTTTATTTCTTGAAATTTCTTTATTTTTTTGAATTTTTTTTTTACTTTGTTTGAGTTAATAATTATATAATATTATATATTTATATTGATTATATTCTAAATATATTTTGAGACTTTTTCTTGTATTTTTACTTTTGTATAATACATACACAAAAAATTTCATGCATATTTTAGGAATATTTTGTAAATTTAACAGAAAGTTATTTGTAAAACAAAAAATATTTATTTTCATTTTGGATGCACATAACCTTCTGCTCTACTTTCTTACACCGGTATTGGGCTGCGCCTTTTTTGGGGCGAGCTTGAACTGGCTCTTCCACCTGAGGCAGCAGCTCGATGGTGGCGCCTCGTAGACTTCACACAATTTTCCTTCATACCTTTCCTACTAGTTAACATATCGTGTCCTGCATATCTTTCATTATACCCAGGAGAAACCTCAGGATCACAGGCTGCTCTGTTTCTCCGTCAGGCTGGTTTCCATGCTCATCCTGGCCTGGAGGCGCTACTAAAGAAATGACTTGTCATCGCTTTTATTGCTCAGGCTTGATATCTTATACCGGGGAACTGAGCGGACACATGGGATTGTATCCAGTTTTTTCCTGTATACCCCATGTTTCAAAAAATAATATAATTAAATAATAAAAACAAATGAATTTGTCCTATACATCATATGTTCTCATAGAGATTCATAAGAGTGGTATCAAAGGGGTTAAATACCCCATTAGAGAATTATGAGCCCTGTTCAGGACCATCAGAACGTCTCACACTCTGGAGGACCCAACACGTCCATGTATTACACTGATGATTCATTGATTTAGATGAGAGTTGGTGTAATTCTTTATCTCCCCTGTGGGGGCAATGCAGAGAGACTGAGCACTTGCAGCCAGGCTCCCCCACAGATTGCAGCTAATCGCTGATTATGACCAGCTCATCATTAGAGGACCGTTTTAAGAAAAAAATATTAAAGATATACTCTCTTTATTTTTTCTTTTTGTATTGAAACAAATATCCATTTTTTTCTTTAAGTTTTTATTTTATTTTTTTATTCTATTCTAGTTTTATTATGCCTGTCCTGGGTCTTGAGCCCAGGACCTTGTGTATAAGAGGTAGGCACCCTAACAGCTGAACCATAGTCTTTGCATACTCTCCTTAGATAGTTTAACAAGCCCTTTTAAACCCCCAACTTTGGGTGTCCATATACCTTCATTAGGTCTTGGCCAAACACCCATTTTAGCAAAAGCTATTCCTTCCGATAGTTAGCCGGCCCTCCCGAAATCGGTGGTTTGGACAACTTTTCTCTTACGGAAACTTTACCCCCAATGTAAGAAGGGGCTCTCTAACCGAAAGTAGACATCTGTTCATAACTGACACCAGGGGTACGTCCAGCCAACCAGTGATACCAGAACAGTCTGGCATCCATGGGGATATCATGAGTCTGGACCATTGGATTCAACCAAACGTTGACCCAATAGTTAGTGTAAACTTAGGCAATCTGAAAATTTGCCAGATTTATAACAGTGGCCAATGATGGATGGTAATTTTAGACTGTCTAGTCTAAGCTTATAACACCTTTTACTTGTCTTACTTTAAGCCAGAATTTTTGACACTATTTTGGCACATTTTTGGTACATTTAACCCTTCTTCTGAGAATCCCCACCCATATGTTTAGCATGTCAAAAAATTCTAGCCCAAACTAGATGTGTCAAAGATGCCCCATGTTTGCCCCAGTGCCCTGTCTTAACCACAACAGTAAATGTGGGCCATTATTTTTGATCTGAGTGTACTGGAACGCATGACATAGGATTAGCTGTCGATCCCTCCAAAGCCTATGTTACAGCATGCTGACACATAGCCCGATTGTACAGGTGCTGGCCGTGATTAAGAGCACGAGCAGAAAACCACAAGGATGTAGGAGTGATGTTCCCTCCTTCTATGAGTGAAGTGTCATCAACATAGCGTCTTCTTTTTTGATGATGAGAATGCAAAATATGAGTCACTCATAACAAGTCGTCTGTATGTCCCGGAAGGTGAAAAAAAAATAGAACATCTTAATTTTATTTATTGACTCAAAAATGTTGCCTAGTTTAGACTATTGATCAAATGTAGATGACTTGTGAGAGCGTAGTGTGGGTGTATATTTTCCCAGCAGCGCCTCCGCAGGAAAAGTAAAGAACTGCACAGCATTCATCGATTCCAGTGTTCTCAAGCTTCACCAGTTCTCATGTAGTCTAAGTCTCATGGACAGTTGTGATACAGGTCAAGCTTGACAGGGGACAAAATATCTCCATATCCCCACTGTATATGGACATCTTAGGCCTAATGCACACGACTGAGTGTGCAAGCCAAAGCTCTTCCGATAGGGCCTCCAATGGTACGTTCCATTCCAATGAATATGGAGCAGGTCCTATCCTGCTCCATGTCATCAGAAGCCCCCATAGAGGTAAGTACATCACAGAGTCATGACTGTCTTTCAAGTATGATGCATTGCAAACTCGGCCCCACATCGGACAGCACACTTGGTCGTTTTGTAATAAAAGGTCAATATAATCCCGTTTTCAGCCTTTACTCTACTTCCTCGTGCCTGATTCCATTGAATATCTGAATATTTTTATCTACAAATTTCAAACAAATCTCGTTAAACTTTGTTGCAACTTTTTCATGTTTCCAACCATTGAATCAACTACCAGGAATTACCAATTAATCGCGACCACCAAAATTTTAATTTCCATCAAAGTCCTCGTCAGGAGATTAGTCGCTCTTAATCACCCAATTTACCAGCTGTAGACAATGGGGAAGTTGTCAATTTTCACCGCCAAGAGAACCCGTCTGTCCAGGAAACGTCATTCATTGTCTCCTATTGAATTTAATCTGGTACTAACCGGGGGCCTCTTCCTACTTCACTCCTAATCCCCTATACCATTGTATAGATATAGGAAGTCGACAAAAATGTCACCCTAGATAGACACATCTCTGGAAGGCCGTAGACGGGGGCTGCATCCAATTACGTCTCTAAGCCGACGGCCATTTTGTTTTTTTGTCTTCAGTCATCTGTCAGGAGGTATTTAAGTTCCATATTTTCGTCTGTCACTCGTGAAAGGCTCTGTCAACCCAAGCTTACTAGACGGCTTGCCAAAAATATCCATACAGGGCCACAATGACAATATTATGTTATATTTGTGCTGGCCGGATAATCCTCCACGTTTGTTCCCTCAGCGGTCTCGTAATGCCGGGCTTAAGTTGCATATTTGGTCCCTTTTTATCAAGATTTTGCTGATACATGCTATCAGCGGGAGAGAAATGAAATCCAAGGGTTACGTCTCCTATTACAAGGAATCACCCTCCTCGAGAGAGGTTTATCCAAGAAGTGGCCTTACTCAACGCTCTAATATCTATAGTCATGGGAACCAGCCATGGTTAATTATAGAAAACCTTCTTCTTATCCCACGTTTGTGGGTCTATTCGACAAACAAGAGCTTCTGGGGTACCTGGATTGAGGTTTTTGTGCCAAGGAAGAGCAGGAAATGTAATTTTCCGCATCTCGGATGATTATAGCGCAGATTAAAATGTAAAACCGGTTCCTTGCTGTGAAGAATATGGTGAATTTTACCGAGGTGTTTACTGTGTTGTGGGTTACTTACCGCTCGTAGAAATAATCTTCAGATTTCCCTTCAGTAATCACTGTAATAAAAATGTTTTCTATTACGGTGGATGGAAATAGTCTATTAAAAAGAGTCCCGGGCGGCTGGAATCTTGTCATTTCCTAGAGAACTAAATTTGTTGATTCTATCTCTCTCTCTCTCTGGCTGGTTATGTTGGGACTGTTGTGTTCAATTTCGAGAAGCACGAGAACTAAACCCCAAATGTACTCCACAGGGAGAGGTTTTAGATTTACCAGCCTTACCTTAAGACGCTAACATAGAGGTAACACGCGGAGACCAACGCACCCCATTATAATAAATCAGGTATCAGCGGAGGAAAAATCCCCCATGCAGGACTTTCCTCTGCCGACTTTCAGGCAGACACTGCGACAGTCTCCAACAGAGATGTGAATGTAGCCTTATTATGTCACAATGATACTTAAGTCACTTCTCAAATAGGCTACCGTTTTATGTATGCAGCTCCTATGCAGACGTATGTGTTGCTGAAAGACGCCTGACTACAAGCCCATTGTATAGTCCAATCCTGAAGCCATTTGCTTCTCACTTATCCTCTATAAAAGGGTATATTTCAATTTTTTTCTAATCTGTTTTCATTTTCTGATCATAGATTTCATTATTCTGTTTTCTGTACATGATTATGGGGGCGGCCATTTTGTCTGAGCTTTTCCTGTTAACAGCATTTAGTGATATTCTTTACAGCACTCACATGGCCCTAGGCAGCAATAGTCTGGAGCCAGTGGCGTAAATACTGGGGTAGCTGCGGTAGCGGTTGCCACAGGGCCCAGGACATTAGGGGGTGCGGCGGGCCCCTGAATTTTTTTTTTTTTAATAGGCCATTATCAGACCCCGGAGTATAATGATCGGAGGCCCAGGGGAGGTGAGGGAACATAAAAAACAATGTTACTTACCTCTCCTGAGCTCCGGCAGCCTTCGGGCCTCTTTGGTGACGTCCCAGACATCACGTGGGCTAGGCCGGCGTCATTGTGCATTGCAACGCTGGCCTGGCTCACGTGACGTCTGGTCCAACATTGAAGAGGGCCGAAAGTAGCAGGGAGCGCGCTGGAGCCAGGGAGAGGTAAGTAACATTGTTTTTTATGTTTGAATCCTCCCCTGGATCTCCGATTATTTTACTCGGGGGTCTGAAAAGACCCCCAAGTATAATAATTGTTCATGGGAGGTTCACAATGGGGCATAATACTGTGTGATGGGGCCACTAGGGGGCGTAATAGTGTGTGCAGGGGCCACTATGGTGCATAATAGTGTGTGTAGGCGCCACTATGGTGCATAATAGTGTGTGTAGGGGCCACTATGGTGCATAATAATGTGTGTAGGGGCCACTATGGGGCATAACAGTGTGTGCAGGAATGTGGGGAATGCAGTTTGGGCGGGGGCATGTCATGTCATGCCATCTCGCCTTGGGGCCCAGCCATTCCTAGTTATGCCACTGTCTGGAGCCTGAGGTCTGTGGGAGTTTTCTAGACATGCTCTGTGCAGGGAGGGGGAGGAGATTATCTGTGACATCATCTATTGTCAGTAGTGATGTAATGATGGGTGAGTAGTGTTATCTATAGAGGTGTTATCTTCTAATGCAGTGGTTTCAGTAGTGGGACTCCCTTTTTACTGTACTTAGTCCTGCCATATATAGCCTCTATTCAGCTTTTCATCTGTATATTGCCCCTGTTTTTTTATTCCCCCCCCCCACAGCTCTGCTACCTTCACATTCCCTAAATACACAGTTCTACTCTTTCCATGTTCTCCACACCCATTCCCCCTCCTCACGCAGCTCTGCTACTTCCATTGTATCCCTCTCCCCACACACCCAATACTGTTGCCCCCATAATTTGTTCCCTGCACACACAAAGTTCCAATATCTCGATGCTTCCCCCCTATACACACAACTCTGGATTTTTCAAGTTTCCTTCCTGCATGCAGCCTGCTGCCTCCATGCACTCAGTTCTGCTGCCTTCATGTCTCCCACACTCAGCTCTAGTACATCCACATTTCCGTACACACACCCAGTCCTATGGGGTCGTGACACACAGTTTGGGAAACAGTGTTCTATTGTAAACCTGTCTGTAATGTAAATGAGGTGACTGCTACAAAGAAAACCTCTACAGAATTGGAAAGTGTCAGTCTATTATTAGGCTTAGTGGTCAGAGTGAACATTGTAGAATTTAATTTTGATTAAAAATATAGATAGTGACATAGAATTAAAAAAGAAAAATCACAGAAAATTATTTAAAAAATGTGTTTAACATAAAACCTTGGTAGGTCATTCCCTTTCAGTATTGTAGAAATGTCTGTGCTCACAAATCCTATATCCTTGTGCTCCTTTTTCTCCCAAAAATCACAGCCATAGTAATGTATCAGCGTCTTTTCTGGAAACTTTTCATACTGGGAACTGGAATCAGACTGTGCTGCAGTACCAGACACAACCCATGGACACAAGTGGCGCTGTTTTTGGACCTAAGCAGCCATGTTTTTCTAATCTCTTTAAGTTGTCATTTTCCATAACCCAAAGTTTTCAATTATGTTGTCGGAAAATTCTTTCTTGCAGCTGTAAGAGTTAGTCAGACAGGTTCCCGTACATTACAGAATTCTTACAATTGTTTGCATTTTTGGGGGAATTCATGTTATTTTATTATGTATTTCGCTCCCCATCGCTGTCATTTCCTTGTATCTTCCCCCTGAAGTCACTTTATTACATAGATATAAGATAAGGAGTCGGATCAAAGAGAAAAGTCGTATTGATTCAAGACAGATCTCTTACACGCTGTTACTGCTTGTTCTCTCGCTGTTCAGACTTGTCTCGTCGTTCAGCACGGTGGCTTAGAACTCCATGGTAAAAGGAAACTCGGGTTTCTTCATGGTCTAGTATTGTACCAGGAGGAGCAGCACAAAGCCACACATTATGAGGTCACAAGTGAACAGATAGGAATTTCTTGTGCCGCTGAACAAGACGAGCCAGCCTTACGGCACAGAGCAAGGTTGCTCTTCCATTTAGGTCGTCCTTTGCAGCATTCTTATTGCTCCAATGTGTCTAAAATACAAAATAAAGCAACATTGCATATAGTTGTGATTAAAAATCTCCTACCGTTTTATGTACACAGCTCCCATGCGGCTCTATAGGTCTATATTGCCTGTTCCTGTGGCAGGGGTGTGCACAGGATTTTACAAAGGGTAGGTTCTGGGGGAGAGTCGTATCTTGCGATGGCATGGGGAACGGGGGAGTTGGGGAGACCCCTAAGTGCCCGCACTTATCATGATGTTCCCATGTCCTATGCAATATGGTGCATCCCAGGTCCCATTCAATATAGTGCCCTCACGGTCCCACACAGTATAGTCCCTTCAAGGTCCCACACAATACAGTGCAGCTCAGGTTCCACACACTATAGCGGTTAGACTGATTCTTAGTGCTTACCTCTCCTTGGACATCCAATTTCTTCTCTGGTCTTGGAGCCCATGTGATGTCATTGACACCAGCAATAGAAGGAGCGGGAGTCCTAGGAGCAGTAAGTACTGTGTATCATACTCACCGCTCACTCTTGGGTTGCTCCGCAACCAATAAGCACTTCCATCTTTACTGATGGACATGGTCATGGCTTACCAGGCAGTCAGTCTCCTCTGTTATCTTTTAGAAAATCGGTATCGGCCATGGGCATAAAAGAGGCGGGTTTAACTATGAAACCACCCCCTTGTATGGGACAAAAATTTCCAGCAATGGAAGTCCCAATCATTGGCTGGTGTCAAGCTGATGCCGATCTTTGATACAGCACCATTACTTATCGCCAGCACATTGCCTTGTGTTAAGGAAGCTTTGCTAGGAAGAATTCCTTTCCTCCCGGTCATAGCCCCCTGGTCGAGCCATTTAAATGGACCTTAAGGGACATGGGACCCGTTCTCGTGATCGGCGCTGATCAGAAACTTTTTACCTGTGAATCGCTAAGTTGTAATCTTGGGATATCCCTTTAACCTGCTCACTAAACCCTTAACATTTGTACAGTCACCATGAACACAAATTGGCGCTAAAAACCTTCAACGGAGATAGATTTCCTTCCCTACCATTGACTCATTCTAAACTTTTTGAAGATTTATGGACTCCATAAAGATGTCTGGTATCGAGTGTACACAATACAAGGTGTGGGCCATGAGCATCATAAATGGAATATTTCCATGTACAAAGAGCACAAGAGAAAGCTCCTCCGAGAGTAAAGAATGTATAAAATTTGTGCACCAGCCTGATGGATACTGGGAATAAAAAAAGTGTTTAGCAACAACAAACATATTTTTCAAAAATTTATTTTTTTTACTTTTATATTATTATATTATAGCACTTACTGTAAAATAATGTTTTCAACTAAGGACACCATCAGGTAGAATGTGATGACTGGGCCTTACCATAGGTCGAAGCACTAAAATTACAAACATGATGCATTAGATTGATGTAGTCGGGTCCCACCAAAATAGGTGGGTCTGCCAAAAATCTAATGTACAGAGGAGTCTGTCAATAGTCACCTTTACACCCCCATGCCTGGCCTCCTTTTTCTCCTCTATGACACATACGACTTTGTGTTTGAGCTATGGGATATGGATTGACTCCTTCACCCGTTGAAATAAAAATTTACACTTTCGAGTAGCTGGTGGCCGAATGAGCATTTGCCTAATACCTATGTTGTGGGTATGGCCAGCTCTATAGGCAATCTATGCTATTTTGATGATGTTATTTTTGAAAAAGACCAAAAAATCCTGAAATACTACAAAATGATACTCAAAATTAAAAATTTAAATAGATAAAGATGTTAAATTTATGAATACAATTAAAAATGAAAAAATTGGAAATAATAAAAGTTGATAAAAAAAAATTAGAGGCAATTCCCACACCTCTGATGTCCTCCCCTTAAAACTTTATACATGAGATAACATCAAGCACTTCACGGAGAACGATCTGCTGACAATGATTAAGAAGTAGTTCTAATATAAAGAAAAAAAAATAAGAAAATAAAAAAAAAATAAATTCAATAAAAAAAAAAATGTTAGATAATTCCCGCACCTCCGATGTCCTCCCCTTAAAATTTTATACATGAGATAACATCAAGCACTTCACGGAGAACGATCCACTGACAATGATGAAGAAGTAGTTTTTCTAAAGAGAAACAAAATGTGAAAATTAAAAAAAAAAAAAAAAAATTCAATAAATAAAAAATTTGAGACAATTCCCGCACCTCTGATGTTCTCCCCTTAAAACTTTGTACATGAGATAATGTAAAGCACTTCACGGAGAACGATCCGCTGACAATGAAGAAGTAGTAGTTCTAATAAAGAGAAAAAAATGTAAAAAATAAAAATAAAAAAAATTCAAAAATAAAAAATTTTAGACAATGTCCACACCTCTGATGTCCTCCCCTATTACATTTATACATGAGATAATGTCAAGCACTTTACAGAGAACGATCTGCTGACAATGATGAAGAAGTAGTTCTAATAAAGAGAAAAAAAAAACCCTACTGAAGAAGAGTGAAAGGCGTTATTCTTATGTCGTCCTTTCATGTTCTTCCTTCCCTGAAGACACCAGGTAACACACACAAGTGCCTGTCCCTCAACAGAATCTTCGGTGAGCAGCCGAGCAGAAAGACCTAATATCTCTTCATTCATAATCTGTCATTTGAAAATCATTAGGGACAATTGGCTTCACATGTCTCACATAATTAAAATAGTTATCTCTTCCTCTGGATTTTCAAAGCAAATAGCTGGCATTCTGAATCGGAGCGTTTATTGATGTCTTTCAGCGCATGGCGTGGCGTTGTCAGCTGTTAGATCACTGATGTGTAGGGAGTAAGCCTGTCAGAGCCTCATTACTGTACACAGCTAGGACACGGTTAATCACGGAGTTATGGAGTCGATGATGCGTGCGGTATACCTGGAGAAGACAAGTCTTAAAGGAAAGATCCACCTTTGATTGATGCGAAGCTCACCACGATGGTGGGACGCCTAGTATTGCAACTGGCTTGGTGCTGAGTCTAAGTCCTTAAATTGCCCATCTGGGAAAATGTATCCAGCTCATCTTCTAAGTTCTTCTTGCCATTTTGAAGTTTTCAGATGATGGATCCTTTCCTGAGGCCATAAGTTCTGTTCTTCAGCAGCACGGTGGTCATGGGCTGTCCAGGAAGCTGTTCAGAAAATAACATTGTGTTCTGGTTGCCCGGGTCTATGATACTGAGCCTGGGTTCACATTTAGTTGGTGGGAGAAAAGTCCTGCACGGAAGTCCACCTGCAGACCTGAACGATGGAGACCACAACGTTAGTGTCAATCTAGCATAAGCTTCACTTCTTCTCAGGAAGTGACATGATGTCCTTTGGTCATTTGGGCTTGTTGCAGCTCAGCTCCATTCAAATGAAGCTGTAGCATGGCCATGTGACCAACAAACTCAAGGTCACTTCCTGAGTAAAGGAAGTAGAGCTCAGTATCGAAGTCCTGGAAAAACCTTTAAAGACCCCCAACTCCAACTCTGTGCATCCTTCAATAGGTGAAGCTTCACTGATTCCAGTGCAGTTGGAATTTTTTCTCTAGCCCCCACTGTTCCTGAGCAATCATTTCTGTTAGTTTCAGCACAATTAGGCTTTCTACTGTCAGATGGGCAGTCCCTATCTTTCTTTTCCACCCAGACCGCCCACCTGACAGTCGACAGCATAACTGTACTGAAACTAACAGAAATAATTGCTTGGGGATGGTAGGGGCTAGAGAAAAAATTCCAACTGCGCTGGAATCAGGGGAGCTTCACCTATTGAAGGATGTAAAGAGTTGGTGCAGGTGATAAAAGGTCCTTTGTGAGTGGAAGATCTGCTTGTTGATGTCATAATGACATTGATGACATCATAAAAGAAAAAGACATCAATTAAATTGTAATGATATTGATGACATCATCTGATGGCGCATGCACAACATTATCTTCCCATCATAATGAAATCTTGTTATGATCCATAATGAGGTTTCTAGTCCAATCGCTATGATCATAGTGATCTTAGTGATCAAAAATTTATGAGATTTGATATGCCCATTTCTCTAACCAAGTCTTGGTACAATACAATATTTTTAGTCAAATGGAATTGCAACATGTGAACCCAACCTGAGCCATTGGGGTGGGACATAATAAGGTGGACAAGCCTATACAGTTGCATGGGGTACTGCACAAAAGGGGCCCCAATGCAACTTAAAAAAAATTAGCCCCATATAATGAGATATAGTACACTCCTCTCTATCCCATCCTTTCCAGGTCTCACGATTACTGGTGCCCACAAAGGTTCAGGAATAAAGTGGTCTATAAGACTGACTGTCATCGTATTACTGGTTGGAAGTAAAGGAGCCCATATACATAGCATACACAGGGGCCCTCTGTATCTGAATCTCTGGAGGTTCCTCCATCTCTTCTAAACAACACATAGTAGGTGTGGGTGAGGGGGTCTTGTTAGAGACTTTGCATTAGGGGTCAAGACTGTCAAGTTAATGATTGTCAGGGGCTTCAAAAGTTTTCCCAGTCGATTCTCTGTCATTCCATCTATGCCATGTAATCATTTGACACTTTTATATCCCCGGCAAGTGCCTAAAATAACTGTAGGAACAAATCTATTCACATCCTCATCAGTAAAGACCCCCCGAGGAGCACGGCACCTGCACTGCACACATGTACATTTACATATTCAGATTACACTGGAGAGCTATAAATGGTCCAGGCCTGGGGCCTAGTCACACCTGCCCACTGTTCTGGATGGGCCCGTGTCACTGTGCCTCACACCTATCGCCCCTGAGCACATTGAGATGTGACAAAAGAGCAGTAAAAACATTCTAAATCCTAGGAATGACAAGCGAGAGGTGAGAATTTATGGACGCTGTAAAGACATAAACCCCTGAAAGGCGTCAAGGAAAATCCCAGCAAGTACTGATAGGATTTGTGCGAGAATCAAAAAGTTCATGCATATTACCTATATGTAATGTGCAGGGGATGGACACAGGGAACAGAGGTGTAACTTGAAACTACTGGACCCCAATGCAAAATCTGTAATGGGCCACCGCGTACCATGTGCTATCTATAATACTGGTGTCTTCTTATGTTGTAGGGAGGCTTTTGGGCACCCTCAGGCTTCAGGGCTCAGTAGTGATTGCTACCTCTGCACCCCCTATAGCCATGCCCCTGACAGGGACAACAACCAGGGCGAACACTTTTATACCAGGGACTAGAAATGGACGACCTTTGAGAGATTCGTCTCTTGAATATTTGCAAAGTATGCCCTCCAGTTTCGTTTCAGACTGAACTGGTCTGTTCCCAGCCGAAAGAGCTAATATTATACTCTGAGGTCTCTTCAGACCCCATAGTACAATAAGTGGAGGCCTAAGGGAGGTGCAGGAACAGAACAAACACTGATGTTCACCTTATCTCATCTCTTGGGTGAACATTAATGGTCTTCTTCAGCCATCTTCTGGCCTCCTGGGTGATATCACAGACACTGGGCGATCACAGAAGCCTGGAATTGGACCTTTGTGGTCACACGGAGCACACTGATGTTATGATGCTTTGAATTCACAGGCCTCAGGCCCTAGGTTGCATGGATGTCATGGATAGATGGTTCAATGGATGGTCATCCAGGATGTCAGAAAAGGATCATGAGGGAGTCCAGGAGTAGTGAGGGAAGTATCAGGGTTTATTATGTTTCTACACCCCCCCCCCCCCTTACCTTAGCCTTTGCTTGATATGTTCTGGGTTGTAATTTGGATTTCGTGGGTGATGAACCCCAAAAATTTTGGATTCAGCTGAACTCAAATTAGTTTGAAATTTTTTGGGAAAATTCAATATGAACTAGTTTGCTCATCTCTAGAGAAAATAAATTGTAAGTCCCAATGGGGATAGATGTGGTAAAATAATAAACACTGATACTCACCTTCCATCATCTCTCCTGGGCATCCTCATGGCATCTGCACCTCTATTGAGGTCCTCTTCGGTTGTCTTGTTCCAGCCCCCTGGGCAATGGTTCCCCGGCATCACTGAAGCCCCTGATTGGACCTCAGCAGTCACATGGGGCACACCAATGTCATGAGGGTTGCGGCAAAGTGTCATGATGTTGGCACGCCCTATGTGACGACTAAGGTCCAATCATACACCTCAGCAGTCTCATAGGACTTGTGATGTCACTCAGGAGGCCAGAAGACAACCAAAGAGCCCTGGGCCTCCACTTATTACATTCCTGAGTCTGAAAAGACCCCACAGTATAATAAAATCCCTTCTAGTTCTGACCAAAACAAAACTGATGGGTGAACCTCAAATATATTCACAAAATGAATCTCGTGAGGTTTGCCCATCTCTATTCTCCATGTACACACTAGGACTAGATGCTGCCTGAGGTCAGATTCGAACCCAGGACCCCCATAATAACCACTGAGCCAACTTACCGAATGACAAGGTACTCCTTATAATAAGGTATCAAGATCACCAGTATATAACTGTATAAATAAGTATACGCCCCCCCCCAACCCTCCGCTATTGACTTCTCTACAGGTGACTCCAAGGTCATTGCCTTCCTAGTCTTTCCGTCTGCCTGCAGCTTTATTTGACTTGTACGCGCTATTCTGCGACTTTTACTGAATACGCTTCTTTTCACTCTGTGGCATTTGGCCATAAATTTACAAGATCGTGCTGAGTTGTTTGTTTTTGTTGGCCGGGACTATGGTACAGGTCTGCAGCGGACTCTACAGTGGATACAGCTGGAAGGAAACGTTGCGTTGTCACCTTCCAAAAATATGTAGCAAAGTGCGAAGTAAGAGATGTTGAATGTCACTGACAAGCCAGTAAACAACAGTGATTTAATGGTGGAAGACCTCCTTAAAGGGGCTTCCGGGCTAAAATAAAAACTGGGACCAGGGGTGGGGTTACGTATAAAAAATTAAGGATCTTCACTGGACCTTGGTTGGGGTTGCTCATCTCCTGTCCCCTCTGGAAGTGCATGGGCTAAGGTGACCACAGTGGCCAATCACTGGCCTCACCAGTCACATGTTGGGTACTGGTGATGTCACTGCCGATACGTCACGGGTACCCAACATGTGACCGCTGAGGCTAGTGTTTGACACAAGTGGTCACCCGGGCCTATACACTTCCAGCCTGAGCATTTCATGGATCGGATGGGACGTGTTGACTGAACCAAGACTGGGGGCAAGTGAGTAAGTGACACCCCCCATTAATTTTTACTTATCCCAGGAAACCCCAAGTGTGGCCTCAAAAGGAATGGGAGATAATGGGTTAATGAGATACATTTCCTTCTGGATTTGAATTAAAAAAAACTGCATCAAACTCTGCCATGATGACAAAAAAACTCTGTGTGAAACCAGCCCAAGGCTAAGACTCCATGATGGAGAAACGCAGGTGACAAAAAAACGCAGGGAAAGAAAAAGGGCAGAAAAAATGCTGCAAAAATTCAATGAAAAACACTGAAAACATTGCGGTTTCTTACTACGTGGGGCGTTAGAATCAAAAATTAGAAAATTAACAAAAATTAGTAATTATGTTTGATTTCCATACAAAATCTTGCGATTTTTCTTTATTGCTATTTTTCAAAAATATCATCAGGAATTGCAATCCCATTGGTTGTTATTTCTTAACCCCTTAAGGACCAGCCAATTTTTGTTTTTCCGTATCTGTTCTTCCCTCCCTGTCTTCCGAGAGCCATTATTTTTTTAATTTTTCCATCAATGTAGCTATATGAGGGCTTGTTTTTTGTGAGACGAGTTTTATTTTTCAATGTTACCATTCAATGTTGCATATAATGTATTGTTCAATGGATAAAAAAATAATTTTGGGGGGCGAAATGGGAAAAATGTGATTGCAGTGATGTTTTTTGGATTTTTTTTTTTCATATCCTTGACATGTTAGTTTTATTCTGTTAATCTGTATGATTACGGTAGTATCAAATCTATATAGATTTACTTATGTTTTAGTACTGCCTTGTGTTGCCATATTCTGTTGAGGTGACCAAAAATCTGCAATTTTTTTTGTTACGGCGCTTACTGTATGTGATTCATAACATAGGAGTTTTATAGTTTGTACATATATGGATGTGACTACACCAAATATGTTTCTCTTTTTTATTGTTTAATTTTTTTTAATTATAAATGGGCAAAGGGGGTAATTTGAATTTTTAATATTTTGTATTTTTTTAAATTAAAAAAAAAAAAAAAAAAAATTTTACACTTTTTTTTTGGTCATATACACATACAAATGTATTGCAGTATATTGTGATTTTACAAATGTTCTATTACACCCTGGCTGCCATGGCAACTAATCGACACCCCGTTACGACTTTGCAGGGCAACGCTTGATTGAAAGAATCCAGACAGCTTGCATATTGCAGTTGGTATTGACCACGGTGTCGGTCTAAATCGGTAATTTTGCTGGCACCTCTTGAGTATGACCAATATTACATTGTGGGTGGAAATCCTTTTTAACCCTTGAGGACCAGGTCAATTTTGAACAACTTTTTTTTTAATGTATTGGTTGACATGGCTGTATGAGGGTTTGTTTTTTTGTGGAATGTGTTGTATTTTACGTCAGCATCATGTATTTCTTGTGATGTCACCTCAATCTTTTGTATGTTTCGATCAGCATACAAAGGGTTAAACAGTGGAGATCCGAAATTTCTCTGATCTCTCTCATTAGAATGGGGCTCTTGGGTATTATGGCCATTGCCCTGCTCCGCCTAGTGCAGGCCCAGTAGCAGAGTATGCTCATCAAGAAGTTAAGCTCCACCCACAAACCATTTCAGGAACGCCCATTTGGGGCAAATTTGCATAAACCCGCCCCTCTAAAGTACATTTTTCAGGACAATCTGTTGAAAAATGGGAGGTTTGGAAGGAATACAGCAATGTACACATAGAAAATGAAGAGCAAAAAGAGGAACGTGACGGAAAGGGAATCGGAGACGTTAATTAAAGCGACATATATACCCGGATCTGCTCCTACACTCAATTTAACAATAATAAAAAAAGATAATTGCTATTTTCCAGGGAAGACATTTCATTATTGGAAGAAAAATTAAATTAATATTTTATGGAAAAAAATCCAAGTGTAAAGATATTGAGCAAAACAGTTATCAAAAATATTAATGCACATGAATGATAAGTATAGTCAGCTGAGGGATGAGACGTATTAGTCAGTGTATAGTGTATAGGAGGTGGATGTGTCTGTCTATCTATCTAATCTATCTATAATATCTATCTATCTCATATCTATCTATCTATCTATCTCCTATATATCTATTATCTATCAGTGGAGTTTATAGAGGTGACAATAGGTAACACTATCTATCTATCTATCTATCTATCTATCTATCTTGTATCTATCTATCTATCTATCTATCTATCTATCTCATATCTATCTATCTCATATCTATCTATCTATCTATATCATTATCTATCTCATCTATCTATCTATCTATCTATCTATCTATATCATATCTATCTATCTCATATCTATCTATCTATCTATCTATCTATCTCATATCTATCTATCTATCTATCTCATCTCTATCTATCTATCTATTTATCTATCTCCTATCTATCTATCTATCTATCTCATATCTATCTATCTCATACCTATCTATCTATCTATCTATCTATCTCATATCTATCTATCTATCTATCTATCTATCTATCTCATATCTATCTATCTCATACCTATCTATCTATCTATCTATCTATCTATCTCATATCTATCTATCTATCTATCTATATCATCTATCTATCTATCTATCTATCTATCTATCTATCACACCTATCCATCCATCCCATATAGTACGGTGATATAACTGCTCATAGTGCTGTATTGTACACTCGCTATGAGATAGATGCTTTTTCTCCACTAGTAATACAGAAGCCGCTGGCAGGTTGTCGGTGCAGGAGCTGATTTCAGGGAATCAATAATATCCAGACATCATTATCCGCCTGAGTTTTCTAGATTCCAGTTGGCACATTAGCCATGTTTATACAGGGGCAGGGACATCACACTGCCATGCTCTCTGCTACTTAGGCACGCTCATTTAGCGTCTCGCTGGACTTTCACAGGCCAAAAAAATTTTCAGCCAAGTTAAAATGAAGTTGAAAACTGCATGGCTTCAATTATTCTTCCCCTAAGTAGTCTAAGCCCGGGACCATTAGAGCCCATAAACCCCATAGCCATGCTCTTTTAATTAGGCAAATTGCATAATAAATGAGACATAAGATAAATAACACAAATATAAGAAACTCATAAGAATCTAATGATCCGGCAGACAAACCTGAGAACCTTAGAGGAGCGACATCACGGAGAGACGGAAGAGGGAAGCGCCAAACATATTCTGCCCCTCTGCATATGTATAGCAAGTAGCGTATACAGTATATCCTCCTCCATTATATATCAGCATGAAACATATACAGACCCCAGGACTAGATCAGGCCTAGTATATAAATCTACACTTCAGACTAAACCCCAAAATAAATAAAAACTGAAAACCGGATCCCCTAAACTAATGCCCAGACCAGACCTGCAGATATATACAGGTCCAAGTTCACCAAAATAATTCTAGACTACATAACATATCTCCAAAGCAAGTTCAGACTCCAGAACACACCTGAGTGACGGATAGATAGATAGATAGATAGATATGAGATAGATAGATAGATAGATATGAGATAGATAGATAGATAGATAGATATGAGATAGATAGATAGATAGATAGATAGATAGATAGATAGATAGATAGATATGAGATAGATAGATAGATATGAGATAGATAGATAGATAGATATGAGATAGATAGATAGATATGAGATAGATAGATAGATAGATAGATAGATAGATAGATAGATAGATAGATAGATAGATAGATAGATATGAGGATAGGTAGATAGATAGATAGATAGATATGAGATAGATAGATAGATAGATATGAGATAGATAGATAGATAGATAGATAGATATGAGATAGATAGATAGATATGAGATAGATAGATAGATAGATAGATAGATAGATAGATATGAGATAGATAGATAGATAGATATGAGATAGATAGATAGGTATGAGATAGATAGATATGAGATAGATAGATAGATAGATAGATAGATAGATATGAGATAGATAGATAGATAGATAGATATGAGATAGATAGATAGATAGATAGATATGAGGATAGGTAGATAGATAGATAGATAGATAGATAGATAGATATGAGATAGATAGATAGATAGATAGATAGATAGATATGAGATAGATAGATAGATAGATATGAGGATAGGTAGATAGATAGATATGAGATAGATAGATAGATAGATAGATAGATATGAGTTAGATAGATAGATAGATAGATATGAGATAGATAGATAGATAGATAGACAGACAGATAGATAGATAGATAGATAGATAGATATGAGATAGATAGATAGATATGAGATAGAGAGATAGATAGATAGATAGATAGATATGAGATAGATACATAGATAGATAGACAGATAGATAGATAGATAGATAGATATGAGATAGAAAGATACATATGAGATAGATAAGTAGATAGATAGATAGATATGAGATAGATAGATATGAGATAGATAGATAGATAGATATGAGATAGAAAGATATGAGATAGATAGATAGATAGATAGATAGATAGATAGATAGATAGATAGATATGAGATAGATAGGAGATAGATAAATATGAGATAGATACATAGATAGATAGATAGATAGATAGATATGAGATAGATAGATAGATATGAGATAGATAGATAGATAGATAGATATGAGGATAGGTAGGTAGATAGATAGATAGATAGATAGATAGATAGATATGAGATAGATATGAGATAGATAGATAGATAGATAGATAGATGTGAGTTAGATAGATAGATAGATAGATAGATAGATATGAGATAGATAGATAGACAGACAGATAGATAGATAGATAGATAGATATGAGATAGATAGATAGATAGATAGATATGAGATAGAGAGATAGATAGATAGATAGATAGATAGATAGATAGATATGAGATAGATACATAGATAGATAGATAGATAGATAGATAGATAGATATGAGATAGAAAGATACATATGAGATAGATAAGTAGATAGATAGATAGATAGATAGGAGATAGATAGATATGAGATAGATAGATAGATAGATAGATATGAGATAGAAAGATATGAGATCGATAGATAGATAGATAGATAGATAGATAGATAGATAGATAGATATGAGATAGATAGGAGATAGATAAATATGAGATAGATACATAGATAGATAGACAGACAGACAGATAGATAGATAGATAGATAGATAGATAGATAGATATGAGATAGAAAGATACATATGAGATAGATAAGTAGATAGATAGCTAGATAGGAGATAGATAGATATGAGATAGATAGATAGATAGATAGATATTGAGATAGAAAGATATGAGATAGATAGATAGATAGATAGATAGATAGATATGAGATAGGAGATAGATAAATATGAGATAGATACATAGATAGATAGATAGATAGATAGATAGATAGATAGATAGATATGAGATAGATAGATATGAGATAGATATGAGATAGATAGATAGATATGAGATAGATAGATAGATAGATGGATAGATAGATAGATAGATAGATAGATAGATATGAGATAGATATATAGATAAATATGAGATAGATATGAGATAGATAGATAGATAGATAGATAGATAGATAGATAGATAGATATGCAATCCATAGATCTTTTTCTATGATGGGATATTGATGTAAATCAGTGCTGTATACTGATACTGTGTATACGGGTCACATCACCTAGCTGGTTGCACTATTTGGGATGGCTCAGTGTGTCCCTGGTGCTGGCAGTATACCTCTATTATACCTGACATTAATCCTCCACCATCAGATTACAGGCAGCGGAGCGCGCAGCGGCTAATACTTGTTATCTATTGTATGCACTCGAGCAAGCGATTGCCTGTTCTTTCTTCATTAAACCCACAGACGTAAATTGATGTCTATGTCTCGGAGCTGCACTCAATTATTAGAGGTGACATCTCTAACACTCCGCTATGTACATGTCTATATGTGCTCAATGTATTATAGAGCGCGGCCGCCGCGTATCCGGGGAGAATAACATAATGAAATGATGTGTTACTAAACCGGACTGAAGACATGCTCGGGAATACAGGACAAAATTATCGGGACAAAGAATACAGGTAAACTAATCCTGCCCCAAGGGATTGTGGGTACAGGTATGCAAATGACAATGGTGTTCAGGCAAGGGCTTAGAAACCATGCAGCAGTGATGAGGCCTGGTTGGTGCCATCTCACTTGCTATTGGGTAGAGCAAACCTTGGTAATCCCCCTAAACAGAGGAGCTGCAGTGTTAGCAGGCAAAAGGGTAGGAAATCGGGCCAAGGCCAGCAATATAACATGGGTACGGGTCCAATAGCTGGCACTCCCACTGATCAGAAGTTCTCAGCAGCTGCTACACAGAGAATGGAGCAGGAAGCAGACAGCGCTGTACTTTGTGCAGTGGTGGGACCAAGTCATTACAGCTTAGCTCCTATTCAAGTAAATAGGAGCTAATCTGCAATACCTGGTCTGGCCACTACACATAGAACAGTGCTGTCTGCTTCCTGTTCCATTCTCTGTGTCGCAGCTGCTGGGATATATTGCTCGGTGGGGTGTTGAATGTTGGGCCCTCACCGATCTGACCTTGATGACCTATCCTTAGAATAGTTCATTAACATTTTTAGCCTAGAAAACCCCTTTAAGAAAAAAAAATCCCGACTCCAGAGCCTCCATTAATAGAGTCTTTGTGTTCATATGGTCATTCCATCCAAAGTACAATGTTGTATCTGCAGATTCGGATGCGCTCCGTGGTTGACAGCTCATATACTGTATCCCCATAGATTCCCCCAGGCATGTAACAGTTTTTGGACGCATAAATGCTTTCAATCAGAATCAGACGGCCTGAACATGTCCTATTAGTGCCGAGCAGGCGGATCTGTAGTCCCTGCTATCTGAACCATTGAGGGCGAGACAGGTCACTAACTTGTAAGAAAATCAGATGAGTCCGGCTTATTTACTGCTGACAACTTGTCACTTTTTTGACTGTTTTTGGGACAACCCCATCAAAGGAGAACTAAGGTGATGTTTTTGACAAACAAAATAACTTCAAGGATCTCATATATATAGTTTTGTATGAAATTCATTTGATATAACAAAATTTCCTCTATGTAAGTACAGAGGGGTTTGTTTTTTCACATGGGACCTCCTTAATAGAATGGAAGCCCCCTTATGCAAAATAGCACATTCCTCTTAGCTGGTTGGCTGTGAGGGATCATCTGACAGCTTCTACAGCATCTTTCTTAAGGTGTCCCTACATATAAGGACCAGCTTGAATGTTAGAAAACCAGACAGTAACTTTTCAGTTTTCCTGCAGTGCCACCACAGGTGAGATTAGGTATTACATGTTGTCCAGTTAAATCAGTGAGTTGTTTGTGTCCTATAGGACAGTACTGGTCCTCCACAGCAGGAGATACTCTTTGTAGTACTTAGAGGGTGGAGCATGACACCAGGATTTTCTCTTTGCCGTTCATGCTCCGCCCCCTCAGGCCCAGCACTAGGCGTAACATAATATATCAGTTTGTCTGTAATGTTCCTTTAAGCAATTGTTGTATATGGCTACAGCTTCACACAAACTAGACGCAGTATGTGGGTGAGATTTGGACACATCCCATCCACTATGCTGATAGTGTATAACATAGCGGGTTAGGTGCTTACGTGGTCATGGCGGCTAACCGTCTGCGAGTACGCCCCGCGTGACCAAAACTTAATAGTCATTCCTTGATAATAACACTCCATGCTGTGTAAGTAGTAATATCGCATTCAGATAAGGAGTGTAGTAATCTTATGTGATATTGTAGTCTTGTAGTCATCTCCTCGCCGCTCCCCCTCCCCTCTGACCTGACAATAACTTATAGGATCGGCATTAGGATAAAGTTGTAAAACTTCTGCGCTCTGTAATTTTACTTCTGACAAACTTCTGCTGTAAATCTCTTAAATGTTACGGCGGTGGATAATGAGAGTGACCTTTGTAAGGAAGCTGCATGTTCTCCTGAATAATAATAGACATTATTTCCCTGTTTACTTTCCTATAGAAACATTTTTGGGTAAAGTTAGGGTGTCACACGATGTAGCAGGCAGTTCTGATAGAACAACAATCGCGCCTGACCTTCAACCGCGCCAAAGTGCTTCAGAAAATGCGCTGTATGGGCCGGCATGGTATACTTTACTTACTTACAATTGCTTCCCTTTGACATTCATGGTAATATTAAGCGGAAGTAGGATGTAAGTTTGTGAAAAAATTTTTTTAATTCCTTATCATTTTGAATTCTAAAGTTCTAAGTGGTTAGAAACCCTGTAGAACTCTTCGGAAAATGATAGCAGTTTCGCTGCAGCTCCTCCAGAGGACAGATTAAGTATTACACAATGTCTTTGCACTGTGGATTCTCTGTATAATGCAGGACAGGGCAGGTCCTGCATTACCTGAAATGGTAAGGCCTAAGTGGATAGAGACCCTCTCGGAAAATGTTGGTACTGTATTAATAATGGATAATCAGCAAAAATGAACCCAAACTTATTCCTTCTTTACCCTACCATAATCATTGATAGGCCACATATTAGTGACCCTGTCTTCTGTTATGCCTTAAAAGGGTGTCACTTTCAGCAATCCCTACTTAAGAGGCCCTTATCAATAAGTTAATCACAAAGTGTCCTCATTCTGGGAAGTCTAGATATCAGGTGCAATCTGTTGGGAAGCCTAATGAGTTTTCAGTTTCCCTGCAGCTCCACCACAGGATAAATGAAGCATTACACAATGTCCTTGCATTGTGGGTTGTATTTGTAATGCAAGACAGGACAGGTCCTCCAGAGCGAGAGACACTCTTTGTAGCTGCTCTATCCTCTCTGGACAAGACATGAAGATCCTGAACACAAACCCCATCTGTTTTAGTACCTTTACAAAATTCTAAATCTTTTAAAAATTAAAAAAAATTTTTATAACTTTCTTATATTTCCATGTACGGAGCTGTGTAAGACGTCAATAAGCTGATCACCAAGAGGCCTCTAGAGATCCATTGCAATCTGTGGGGAAGCCTAGAAATAAGTGTTCAATTGCCCTGCAGCGCCACTATAGGATAAATTAGGTATTACTCAATGTCCTTGCATTGTGGGTTGTCTGTGAAATGCTCAACAGGACAGAGCAAGAGAGTGAAACTCTTTGTAACCACTCTTAAAGGGATATTCTAGGATTAAAATATTGATAACCTACCTTAGGGATAGATCACCGATATCTTAGTCCTGGAAAAACTCTTTATTTATTTGATAAATAAAAATGTAAATCCAACAACCCTTTTAACAGGAATCTCATCTGCTAGGGCTTGGCTTTGGTCTTGGAAACTTTGCTTTGATGTGGAGGATGGAGCTGTAGCTTGTAATGACATTTATGATGTTACAGACAAGGATCGGCGGTCTACAGTAGTCACAGCCTCATAGCTGGTAGTTGGTCAACCATAACTTACCACTTCCCAACCTTTGATCCTATAGCTGTACAGTAAAGGCCGCATTCAGCACGGAGCCGACCCCATCGTCTCTGAACTAGAAGGACTTTGTTTAGTCCATAAAACTTTTTAAGTAACTTTTATTGTGTGACCAAAAGAAAACAAAACATCTGGAGTCAATTGTCCGTACATGTAGAGACATTTCTACATGGGGTTTCCACAGATGTCCTAGGCAGCAACGCAAAATCTATGTACCGCTTATGTGCCCTGTCTGGCACAACGACTACCCCTGCACCCTCTATAGGAGACTTCAGCTTCTCACCAGATCTGCAGGGACCCAAAAGCTAAGAATTTAGGGGTGGGTGCATTTTTAACAAAAGTGTCTATTTAACCCTTAAAATGCCAGCCCATATAAATCCGGAATACCCTCCAATTCTACTTTATATGTTCACATGGTGGGAGCAGAATCTGAATGGTTAATCCCATGGTAAGTGCAGATGGTAAGACTTAGGTGTAAACGTCTCTTTGTCATTTGCAAAATCATTTTCCCTTAGACTAAGGCAATCTCCATGTGTTTTACTCCGCGCTATAATGCCGCCACATAACCAGCTCCTTCCAGTACAGCTGCACAAGGAGTGCACACAGAAATTGGTTCTATTCCTTTGTCAGCGGGAGGCAATATATTCCTGAAGTTTTTACCTGACTCTTGTGGCTTAGGGAAGAAGTGCTACAATTATTGGACACAATTGCCTTGGGCTGTCATGATGTCAGTCAAGTAGCGGTGCATCGGTCTGTGACAGTCTGCTTTTTATTTCAGTTCATGTGATACATTTATACTCAGGATGATATGGATACATGGCAGGGTGACTCTCATCATATCCTATAGATGGTATATAGAAAGCTCCATGACATGGGCTTTATGGAAGTAAATGAAAAGTTCTACAGCTTTCTAATAGGCTTTGTGTATCAATTCTTCAAGATCTCTGCTTGCTGTCAGTGAATGGGAATGGTCATTGCATGTGTACAGACTTACTATTTCACACAGATGGGGGGTTTATTTTGCAATTATATATGATATAGATCAGTTGTTCCTAAACATTTGAGGTGGGGAGTCACTTTCGGCAAAGACTCTTGTTTGTGACTCCTCAGTTTACCGTACGTACTGGCTAAGAAGTAGAATAGTAAGTGTTCTGCCTCTATTCTCCTATCTTCTGCCTATATTGTCTTCTCCTCCTGTATCATATTTTCTACCACTGTTCTCCTGACCTCATGACTTCTGCCTGTGTTCCAGTGTTCTGTTGTATTCTCCTTTCTTCTGTTGCTGTTCCCCTGTCTTCCTATCTTCTGCTTTTATTCCCCTGTCTTCCTTTCTTCTGCCTCTATTCTCCTGTCCTCCCATGTTCTCCTTTCTTCTGCTGCTGCTGTTCTCCTGTCTTCCTATCTTCTGCTGTTCTCCTGTCTTCCTATCTTCTGCTGTTCTCCTGTCTTCCTATCTTCTGCTGCTGTTCTCCTGTCTTCCTATCTTCTGCTGCTGTTCTCCTGTCTTCCTATCTTCTGCTGTTCTCCTGTCTTACTGTCTTCTTCCTCTCTCCTGTCCATCCGTGTTCTCCTTTCTTCTGCTGCTGTTCTCCTGTCTTCCTGTCTTCTTCCTCTCTTCTCCTGTCCTCCCATGTTCTCCTTTCTTCTGCTGCTGTTCTCCTGTCTTCCTATCTTCTGCTGCTGTTCTCCTGTCTTCCTGTCTTCTTCCTCTCTTCTCCTGTCCTCCCATGTTCTCCTTTCTTCTGCTGCTGTTCTCCTGTCTTCCTATCTTCTGCTGCTGTTCTCCTGTCTACCTATCTTCTGCTGTTCTCCTGTCTTCCCGTCTTCTGCCTCTCTTCTCCTGTCCTCCCATGTTCTCCTTTCTTCTGCTGCTGCTGTTCTCCTGTCTTCCTATCTTCTGCTGTTCTCCTGTCTTCCTATCTTCTGCTGTTCCCCTGTCTTCCTATCTTCTGCTGCTGTTCTCCTGTCTTCCTATCTTCTGCTGCTGTTCTCCTGTCTTCCTATCTTCTGCTGTTCTCCTGTCTTACTGTCTTCTTCCTCTCTCCTGTCCATCCGTGTTCTCCTTTCTTCTGCTGCTGTTCTCCTGTCTTCCTGTCTTCTTCCTCTCTTCTCCTGTCCTCCCATGTTCTCCTTTCTTCTGCTGCTGTTCTCCTGTCTTCCTATCTTCTGCTGCTGTTCTCCTGTCTTCCTGTCTTCTTCCTCTCTTCTCCTGTCCTCCCATGTTCTCCTTTCTTCTGCTGCTGTTCTCCTGTCTTCCTGTCTTCTTCCTCTCTTCTCCTGTCCTCCCATGTTCTCCTTTCTTCTGCTGCTGTTCTCCTGTCTTCCTATCTTCTGCTGCTGTTCTCCTGTCTTCCTATCTTCTGCTGTTCTCCTGTCTTCCTATCTTCTGCTGCTGTTCTCCTGTCTTCCTATCTTCTGCTGCTGTTCTCCTGTCTTCCTATCTTCTGCTGCTGTTCTCCTGTCTTCCCGTCTTCTGCCTCTCTTCTCCTGTCCTCCCATGTTCTCCTTTCTTCTGCTGCTGCTGTTCTCCTGTCTTCCTATCTTCTGCTGTTCTCCTGTCTTCCTATCTTCTGCTGTTCTCCTGTCTTCCTATCTTCTGCTGCTGTTCTCCTGTCTTCCTATCTTCTGCTGTTCTCCTGTCTTCCTATCTTCTGCTGTTCTCCTGTCTTCCTATCTTCTGCTGCTGTTCTCCTGTCTTCCTATCTTCTGCTGTTCTCGTGTCTTCCTGTCTTCGTCCTCTCTCCTGTCCACCCGTGTTCTCCTTTCTTCTGCTGCTGTTCTCCTGTCTTCCTATCTTCTGCTGCTGTTCTCCTGTCTTCCTGTCTTCTTCCTCTCTTCTCCTGTCCTCCCATGTTCTCCTTTCTTCTGCTGCTGTTCTCCTGTCTTCCTATCTTCTGCTGCTGTTCTCCTGTCTTCCTGTCTTCTTCCTCTCTCCTGTCCACCCGTGTTCTCCTTTCTTCTGCTGCTGTTCTCCTGTCTTCCTGTCTTCTTCCTCTCTTCTCCTGTCCTCCCATGTTCTCCTTTCTTCTGCTGCTGTTCTCCTGTCTTCCTGTCTTCTTCCTCTCTTCTCCTGTCCTCCCATGTTCTCCTTTCTTCTGCTGCTGTTCTCCTGTCTTCCTATCTTCTGCTGCTGTTCTCCTGTCTTCCTGTCTTCTGCCTCTCTTCTCCTGTCCTCCCGTGTTCTCCTTTCTTCTGCTCCTGTTCTCCTGTCTTCCCGTCTTCTGCCTCTCTTCTCCTGTCCTCCCATGTTCTTCTTTCTTCTGCTGCTGTTCTCCTGTCTTCCTATCTTCTGCTGCTGTTCTCCTGTCTTCCTATCTCCTGCTGTTCTCCTGTCTTCCCGTCTTCTGCCTCTCTTCTCCTGTCCTCCCATGTTCTCCTTTCTTCTGCTGCTGCTGTTCTCCTGTCTTCCTATCTTCTGCTGTTCTCCTGTCTTCCTATCTTCTGCTGTTCTCCTGTCTTCCTATCTTCTGCTGCTGTTCTCCTGTCTTCCTATCTTCTGCTGTTCTCGTGTCTTCCTGTCTTCTTCCTCTCTCCTGTCCACCCGTGTTCTCCTTTCTTCTGCTGCTGTTCTCCTGTCTTCCTATCTTCTGCTGCTGTTCTCCTGTCTTCCTGTCTTCTTCCTCTCTCCTGTCCACCCGTGTTCTCCTTTCTTCTGCTGCTGTTCTCCTGTCTTCCTGTCTTCTTCCTCTCTTCTCCTGTCCTCCCATGTTCTCCTTTCTTCTGCTGCTGTTCTCCTGTCTTCCTATCTTCTGCTGCTGTTCTCCTGTCTTCCTGTATTCTTCCTCTCTCCTGTCCACCCGTGTTCTCCTTTCTTCTGCTGCTGTTCTCCTGTCTTCCTGTCTTCTTCCTCTCTTCTCCTGTCCTCCCATGTTCTCCTTTCTTCTGCTGCTGCTGTTCTCCTGTCTTCCTATCTTCTGCTGTTCTCCTGTCTTCCTATCTTCTGCTGTTCTCCTGTCTTCCTATCTTCTGCTGCTGTTCTCCTGTCTTCCTATCTTCTGCTGTTCTCCTGTCTTCCCGTCTTCTGCCTCTCTTCTCCTGTCCTCCCATGTTCTCCTTTCTTCTGCTGCTGCTGTTCTCCTGTCTTCCTATCTTCTGCTGTTCTCCTGTCTTCCTATCTTCTGCTGTTCTCCTGTCTTCCTATCTTCTGCTGCTGTTCTCCTGTCTTCCTATCTTCTGCTGTTCTCCTGTCTTCCTATCTTCTGCTGTTCTCCTGTCTTCCTATCTTCTGCTGCTGTTCTCCTGTCTTCCTATCTTCTGCTGTTCTCGTGTCTTCCTGTCTTCGTCCTCTCTCCTGTCCACCCGTGTTCTCCTTTCTTCTGCTGCTGTTCTCCTGTCTTCCTGTCTTCTTCCTCTCTTCTCCTGTCCTCCCATGTTCTCCTTTCTTCTGCTGCTGTTCTCCTGTCTTCCTATCTTCTGCTGCTGTTCTCCTGTCTTCCTGTCTTCTTCCTCTCTCCTGTCCACCCGTGTTCTCCTTTCTTCTGCTGCTGTTCTCCTGTCTTCCTGTCTTCTTCCTCTCTTCTCCTGTCCTCCCATGTTCTCCTTTCTTCTGCTGCTGTTCTCCTGTCTTCCTGTCTTCTTCCTCTCTTCTCCTGTCCTCCCATGTTCTCCTTTCTTCTGCTGCTGTTCTCCTGTCTTCCTATCTTCTGCTGCTGTTCTCCTGTCTTCCTGTCTTCTGCCTCTCTTCTCCTGTCCTCCCGTGTTCTCCTTTCTTCTGCTCCTGTTCTCCTGTCTTCCTATCTTCTGCTTTTATTCTCCTTTCTTCTTGTCTTCTGCCTCTCTTCTCCTGCCCTCAGTCTTTTGCCTTTATTCCCCTGACCTCTTGTCTTCTATCTCTATTCTGATGTGATATTGATCAGTGATATTGAAGACCAAGTCTAAAATTAAGTCATCAATATTTTAGTTCTGGTAATGAAGCAATTGATAACCAAAATATACGATGACAGGTTAAACACTCCTATGTCTTACATGGACGATTAAGGATTCTCAAAAATTCTCTCTCCATCTGTTTGTCTTTGGATCATGAAGCTGGCATATACATTTTCATCATTCACAAGTTCCTTCCACTTCTATTTGGATATTTGGCCCACCAGGACTAATGTAAACCATGTTCTCAAAAAAGTTAGCATACTGTTTTTTGTTTTCTTTATTTTTTTATCTTTAAGTTCAACATCTTGAGCACTTTTTCCCAAAAAGTGGTCTTCCGAGACTGCAATATTGATGGCCTTTCCTGCATCCTGGTTCCTGATTCATGATTTGACACATTTTTGTTTTTTTTTTTGTATATGTGCTTTGTTTTCCTTCATAGGGCTTTATTTTTATGTCATTTTATAATATCTGTATAAATGTTGCAATTTTTCTCAGTTTTTTTATAGCACAAAGTGCTGCTGAAATTTTTTTTATGTCTGCTAGTTTTCCCTTTCCACTATGGAAATTTTTATGCAGGTGACACATACTTTTGTGTTGCCAGGGGCGGGGCTAGAACCTGCGGTGTGGATGTAGTAGTGACATTATTTTATAACCATCCCTGTCGGATTTCCGGCTGGCACTGACAGCCAGCTCATGACACCTGCAGCTGCTCACTCTGCAACAACTTACCAATACATCCTTGCAGAGTTAATTGCCGACCACCCGGACATCTATAGTCAATGGGCGGTCTGCAAGGGGTTAATATCTTGTAGAAAATAACATAGTAATTATATAGCCATAAGTAATATTTTCAGAGTCTACTTATTTTTTTTTTTTTTATTTTACTTTCTCGAAAAGTGCCTTCAAGGGATACTTGACAAAATCTGAAATGCTTTTTATCCTTCCGATTGTTTTTAGCATTTTAGAGAAGATCTATAACAAGAATAATGTATAAATAATCTCCGATAATTCTCGGTGTAATGGGAATTCAGAACTTTGCATTGATTCACTTCCATCTTCTGTAGATTCCTGTCTATTATAAAAGCCATTTGCAGAAACGGCAGATTCATTTCCAGCCGCTCGGGTTTAGAAAACAATGGCGAGTCGTGATATCACTTCGATACTCCCACCATTACCTGCCGCTCAACAGAGCATGGAGGGGAGGATACATGTATTAGGTGAAGGCATATATATCTATATATATAGATATATATGTACATTTTACTGTACTGTATATCCTTTGTTACAAAAATATTCACCTTTATAGTCTGATCCTACTGCTTCATATATATGTAGGCTCAAAGAAAACTTCTTTCTGTGGTATAAGATTAAAACAGGGACAGAGAGTACAATTGCCCCAGGTCCGTCACCCTTCTTCCATTTGCCCCAGGTACCAAAAGACATTTCACAAAAAGTTGAAATGTACTGCACTATGAGCATAGTATGGTGGTAATATATGCCATGGTATTGCAGTATTTTTCAGGTACTGTGTGGCAAGGGCCAGTGTTGGACTGGCCCACCAGAGGATCCTCAAGTACAATAATGGTGCATCAGAAGAAACCAGATTTCAAGTGTACAATGGTCTTTTTTTCTAGGGGTTATTCCAAAAAAAAAGAATTCTGGTGGACCCAAGGAACTGAAAAGAGTTCACATACAATGTTTTGACCAAGGGTCCCTAAAAACTTGGTCTAGCCCCAGTCTGTGTCTGCTAGTAATGGTTCTGGGTCTACCTGGGTAGATTCTATGTTTACGCTATGTTTGCTTTGGTCCAGTCCATCACCCTTTAGTGGTTGTCTTCTTCTTGACTTGACCTTGGTTCAGCTGGACGTTGCTGTTGGATTTGTCTTTGATCCATTCCTGTCCTGCACGCTATATATTTTTGTTTATGTCGTTCTTTAATGAGTCATCCTGAGAATCACATCCTGTATGAAGACTTGACGGTTACCTTGGCGAAAATCAGTCCACCCCTTAGGCCTACCACTACTTCATCAATTTCCAACAAAATGGAAGCTGTATGGAGATGCCACTGGTAAGAACAATTACCCATAGACTGGTGGGTCAGTAACGTGGTTGGCATGAATAGAATAGGACAGTAAATGCAGATGGAGACATGGACCTACTGGATCACTAACTAATTTAGTGTAGGGCTAGAGGAATCTAAAGGAGTACTTTCCCCTTAACCCCTGCAAGAAGTAAGGACTTACTCAAAGGAATCTCCAGATTGCTAACCCTGGAGTAGTCTCTTACATGTAGACATTAAAGCATTGCCAATTTACAGTATAAGTAGCATGCAGAAGACATAGACCGTGTAAGGGAGAAGCTGGAATGTGAATGGAGAGCAAGTGGTGGACAGGGCAGGAAAGCAAGGCCGAGTTATAGCCAGCAGGTGTGGAAAACAGACATAGAAGGGTTAATAGTTTATTTTTGTCAATTATCAAAATGAAGTAAAAAAGAAAAGAGAAATGTAAATCTCATCAATATTTGGTGTGACCTTTGCCCTTTGGAGGAGGAGTCCTGGAAGTGATGATATGGCCCTCATAGATCCCTGATCTCAACATCATGCAGTCTGTCTGGGATGACATGACGGGACAGACGGATTGGACAAGCCTACATCCACAGAAGATCTGTGCTTAGTTCTCCAAGATGGTGGCGGGAACAACCTCCCTGCCGAGCTCTGCCAAAAACTGTCTGCAAGTGCTGAGAAGAACAGATGGTAGGCAAAGGGCAAAGGTCACACCAAATATTAATGGGATTTACATTTCTCTTTTCTTCATTCACTTCATTTTGTTAATTAACAAAAAATAAACTATTAACCTTTCTATTTCTGAAAACATTCTTACTTTGCAGAATTTTTACACACCTGTCTAAAATATTTGCATAGTACTGTATATCTCTAGGTATGTAAAATTGCTCTGCTTAAAAGTTAACTACATTGTGCCAAGACAATGGCCAGCACTACCTGTTTGTGTATTCTTGGGAAATAGAGTTAAAGTGGTCCCCCGGTCTACCACACCCTTGGCATGACAAATGTAGAACGTTTTTCCCCAAATTTCCATGAGCCTCTCAAATCTGCTTTCCCAGAGTTGCCTGGTACTGACATTGGCCCTGGCCAAGTCTTAAAGTATAACTGTGCCCCTTTGACCGGGTGAGTGGTATAAAGACTCATGGGTTTTCTAGGAGCCCCTACACGGCTTGCTCCATTCTTCGAGAGTTTGGCAGAACCTGATGGGACACAATGCTCCACTGAGTGTTTTTCCCCTACTTTTGGTGGTGGTGGTTGTGACATTGAAACATGTCAGAATTTTTCTAAAATGATAGGTAGTCTGTAAGAAAACTTTGTATTTGTGTAATTTTTAACCCTCCGGGGCAGAATTGTTGTAATAACCCCCGGCAAAACCAATAGAAGCTGACCAGTAATGACTGTGTGACTGTGCTCTCGCACTGAACAGAGGCAATTTCGCCAGTCAAGGCCGACTTCCCTCAACCTCGCACATGTTTGTTTAAGACTTTTGTTTTTGACCCCCATCTTTAAGGCTCAGTCCTATATTAATGATTTGTTTCCTTATTCAGAGGGAACATTTTCTGAGAGAGGAAGAAAATTGTTCTAGGGCTGAAGACTTACATGGCAAGCGGACATGTGGAAATGACAAATAGCCGGGCAGATGACAGCTGAGGTTCATCCAGCTGCTAGGGGCCCCACGGCACATGATTGATGGTGTTGATATTCTAAATAAGTCTAAGATATGCCAAGCCAGGGAGAAATAACAAAGACACAGATTTATACTATAGATAGAATGGAGAAGTCGAGAGAATTTTTCTCAACATATGATCTATGTACTTGCCATGTGACCGCCGGGGCTAACCTCACCGTGCCCGTCTGGGTCACCAATAGGTTAGTCTTCAGTGCAAACAATGAACATATGGAGACATGGCAGACATGATGCTATTTTTTCTTCTAGTGACTACTTTCTATGTATTTCCTAGAGATTGGAGCTGTAACGTAAAGGCTTGTGATTCCAAGATGTACGGACTGTACTATCGTAGAATACAGAATTAGAATATAGGCAAACCTTGACCATAAAGGTGCCCACATATTAAATTATCATTGACTGAGACTGCCAATTTCTCCAGGACTGTTGGTTACCCGATGTCTATGGGATGTGTCTTGACTCTCGGCCAACAGATGATGTCCAGTGAATGACAGCTCAGACATTTTGAATTTCAACATGCCTGATCCCTTTAATCTTAGGGGAGATAAGCCACCACCAGAGATGTCTGACAGTAGTTTACTCTCCTTTTACCATTCAGAACATACACACATTCAACTGAACCAAGAATGCCTGTATATCAGAAGGTCGGGGGGAATAGCTGTCAGTCAAATGTGTTCAGCCTATAGCTTTTGAAAATGTATGGCCAGCTCAAAGGCTGCCAAAAATACTCAGGTAAGTTGTAATCAGAGATCAGTGAACTTGTTTGTAACTTACTGAATTTGCTATGCATTCTCCAAAAATTTGGGATTGGCCAAACCCAAAATTTTAGGGGTTCCCAATTTCCGGTTTTCTTTCCCTAATGTCCCCGGTGTTTTTTGGCCTCCTCCGCACCATCAGTGGCCCTGGGTATTCATTGAGGTCACTGAGGTATGACACCCCACCCCTGTATGTGACACTAAAGCCCAATCACAGGTGGTGACCCTGGGCTGCTGGCATCATAGAGGAAGCCGAAAAACACCAGGGACACCCAGAAAAGAAGATCAGATGCCATGAGAGGGCCCACGAGGGGTGAGAAAGGTGAGTATGATGAGTATGAGTCTGATGAGACCCCAGACTATAATAATAGAACATTGGGTTCAGACCGACATGAAACTTGTGGGTGAACCTCATGAATTTTCATGAAACAAATTTCGTAAAGTTTGTCCATCACTAGTTAGTAATATTTTCACTATGCTCTAATAGGTGCAAACTTTGCCCACATCATGACACCAGTTTAGACCATTGACAAGGATAAATCCAGGCTGCTCGAGTATAATGGGAGTTGTAGTACCCAACAGGTAGTTTAACAACAGGGCAACTTTTGAGCCAATCCCCTGACTCTTCCGTCTACTTCTTATGGGGTCGCAAATATCAAATTCGATCTATTTGATGATGTGTCCTGTATGTGCAAAGATGAGATTAAAAGTGGACAAGCAGATATTCTGTATAAGGAGGGTAGACCCTCGAAATAATGACAAGGAACCAAGCGTAAACCCCAATGACATATCATCTGATCGGTGCCGTCGCCCTGAGCATTTTGGTGTTTTGTCTATCCAAATCCATTCAGCTATTCCACAGATATAAGCCATTGTAGAGTTAATGCAAATTAGGATCTACTAGCCAAGTGGGCGGTAACACTGGATGACATACAGCACATGGAGACTCTGCCCCAGAGTTACCACCCACTGGCCCACTGGAGGGTATAATGCTCTCCTTAATGATCCCACATAGCATATTGTCCCCTATCTGCCCCCACACAATATAATTCCTCCTCAGTGGCTCCCACATAGTATAATTCCCCATTATACCCCCACACATAATATATAATGCCCACAGTCCTCTCACAGTATAGTACCTCAGCTCATTTTCCATATAGTGTAATGTACCCTGTCCCATCAAACAGTAGCCCCCACACATTATATATTATGCCCCATCCCCC
The DNA here is from genome assembly GCA_947044405.1 of Leptodactylus fallax. Classification (NCBI taxonomy): domain Eukaryota; kingdom Metazoa; phylum Chordata; class Amphibia; order Anura; family Leptodactylidae; genus Leptodactylus; species Leptodactylus fallax. Next base: position 48,721 of record CAMRHE010000941.1, read on the forward strand.
ACACAATATAAGGTCCTAGCTCAGCTCAACAATATAATGTCTCCAGCCTCCACTGCACAATATTTGTTGTGAGAATTGTTCTCAATGCTCACTCCTGGGCCCCATTGGTAAACAATGAGCATTTCCATCAGTAGTGCTGTACCCGGCACCCACTCTCATGATGATGATCATTCAGGGGAGTAGTGGCCAGTCTGGATCAGCAAGGGAATGGTTTTAAGCCCCTTGTGTACCCCCCCTGCCTGCAGCAAACCCTAATTCTAGATCTTTTTGACAATTCTTTCCGGCTGTGCTTTAGTTTATTTCAGCCTGGTTACTGAGCACAAACCGCCATCCATATCAATAATACAACTATCCTGGGTGCAATAATAGCACTGAGATAACAGATTTTTCGAGTGTTATGTGATCAATAAAAAGTAACAAACACTCCAAAATAAACACTTAAAGGGAGTCTGTCAGCAGGAAAATCAGTATCAGACAAATTACAGTACCTGGTAGGGCGACTTCTAAACTTTCCAAAGATGCCTTTCTTATTCTGTATGCAGGTGATAAGGGCTTTAGGGGGTGTCCTCTCAGCTTTAGGAGAAAAAACACCCATAAATCCCTTTTCAGCTATTTTGCATAAGAATAAAATCCTAATTTTCATGAAAGCTGCAATGCTGAATTACAAAGACATATTTGGGAAATGTAGTAGCCGCCCTACAAGGTACTGATCTACCCATAGCAGATTTCCAAAGGTCCAAGTCACAGCACCCCCGCCAATCAGCTGTTTGCAGCCAGCACATTGTACTGAGACTAGAAGAGTTTCATTGTGGAGCCATTATTAGCTTTGCTTCTTCCAGTGCACTGTGGGCACTACATATATTTTATTGATGGGGTACTGGAAATCAGACCCCTCCTGATCTAATATTGGTGACCTATCCTAATAAACAGTGTACATTTTTTTGCATGAAATTTTTAGTGCCGTAGTCTTTCTACCTATCCTATAGGTCATTAATAGTATTCTTCTGAACAATCCCTTTAAGGTCTTGCTCGCATGACAATTTTTCCTAGTGGCCATGTGCCTCCTTGTACCTCTGAGTCTATACAAATATTTTATTCTCATGGATTTTCTGAAAATTTGGATGAAACTTATTGCGGTATTACAGAGGTGTTACAAAGATTATTTGTCTATAGGATGAGTGAAATATGAAGTATTGTAGAAATAACAATTTTTACATATAATTTATAATTATTTATTTATTTATTTTTATTGTTTTGTTAACCCCATTAGTTAATTTATTCTAAAATCTTGATACACTATGAAGAAACAGGAGCAGATGCCAAAGATGTGCAAGTTTATATAGGTAATGATCAGGATAATTAACGACATAAGATCTATTATGTGGAATTTCTAGACCCGGAATCTGCGTTTTTTTCCGATAATTTTCACATCTGGCATGCCTGTAAGTCCAGATATAATTCCTATTTTTTCATACATTGCAATTATTTGCATTATATATATATATATATATATATATATATATATATAAATTTGGAAGTTGGGAATCTTTATTGGTAATTGTTGACAGCCATTGAATTCTTAGCTAATGAAATCTGCCAACCTTAAGAGAATATTTTTTTAAACTATTTTTGGAAGAAGGGAGAAAATATTTGAGAACTTGAATGTGTGTAAATATCTGAAGTCTATTTTTGCTTTCTTTTTGGACTTACTGTGTAGACACTGATATAAAAAAAATTGAATAATATTTTTGGAACTACATTGAAAAATTTTGAAAAGTGTAAAAAAAAACAATAATAGTAATAATCATAAAGATCACACTTAAGGAAAATATTGGGATAAGGCCTTGGTTAGGACACGATCCACCAATAACCCACCGGCAAAAAATTAAGACATGATAATATTAATAATAATTATAATACAATTTTTGAAATTAACAAAAAATGTTTTAAAAAATATAGTTTTGATAAGATAAGATAATCCTTTAATAGTCCCACCATGGGGAAACTTAATAAATACCATGACACAAAGTTAATGTAAAAGGAGGAATTCTAAAGTACCTAAGATGTTAGTACAGCTAAAAAAAAATTTTTCGAAGCAAAAAAATTTGTTTTTTCTCAAGCTCCTTGAAACTAAATAAAAAAATTAGATGGCCAATTTGTTCTAAACAAGAACTTATTTAGATGTATGTTTAACATTTTTCAACATAAAAAGGAGCTAAAACCAAGCGCGGTAAATATGTTTTTCTTATAGCCTTGTGTCACAAATGTAACCTTATAATTTTTGAAAAAACATATTGCTGATCTCAGGCTGTGAACTGGGATCTCTTTTCCCATATGTAGGCTGGTATGTAGTAAGCACTTTACTCCCCAAAGACACTGTCTGGTGCATTTAAGGAACAGAAGAAAATACTTTGTAGCTGAGGACTTGTTTGTGAATCTAATAAAAAATTTAAATTGAACTCAGGAGTTCAATTTAATTTAATTTTTTAATTAAAATAAATGAATAACAATAATAATATTAAAACTGTGCCTTTTATATTATATCTTTGTATAAGAAATGCTAAATATAGGTATATTATTATCACACTCACAATATAATATTCCTAAGCCTTTTTTTTTTAAAACAAACAAAATTTTCAGGTTTTCTTTGACAATTTGCATCTTTGTTTTTCTTGACATGTGGGCAATTTTCACTATTTTTGTCCAGAGGTGACCTTTGAAATTCCAGAATAATTTTCCCTCTTTTTCCTAGTGCCCCCACGTGACCTAGGAGCACAAACATCCGAGAGACCTCTGGGCATCTTCACATCTGCTGGCATCTGAGCTGAAGGCCATTGTGTGATGTATTTTTAACAACAGGTGTTGGGGATAGGGAGGGGTGTTTTGGTTATTAAGGGGATGGGCCGTAACACCGGCTAATTTTTAGTTCCCAGGCTATTTAGGAACAAGCTAGAAAACAAGGCTAATCTGTTTGTACAAAGCCGACACTGGGAAAAACACAATAATCACTCCTTGTATTTACTGTACTTATTCTGATTTTTTTTTTCAAAAAGTTACCAATCATTTAAAAATTAAAATTTTTATATTGTCTCCATTTGAACTATTTTTGGACTCATTTAATTCTATAAATTTTACTTTAAAGGAACATAGTAGCAGCGCCGCTGATTAATTACCTCAGTTTAGTATAATGATTCCTAATTTGTAAAATCTAAAGTAGAGTCATTTTTATCTAATTGTTTCATTACCTGTTTAGCTCATGATTAAATTAGTCCACCAGTGTCGGCCAATTATAGAACCAAATCAGCGCAAATATGCAAAGAGTTTCCTTATATTCTCTGCAGTTCAACAGTTTTACATAATTGTAGTTCAGTTTTTGTTTATTACAATTTACCGTCAATTTCACAAAAACAAAGCGATAATCATTTTTTAATTTTTTTTTTTTTATTTATTAAGTTGAGTTTTTAATGTAAACATTTGTTTGTAATAATTTTTTGATAAAAAAAAGGCAGTTGTGCATTTTGATGTACTGTAAAATTTATTTGGTATGATGCCAGAAGAATATTACAAAGACTCTCCAGGAAGATGGGCCAAAAATAAAATACTGATGTAAAATATCTAGCTATCATGGCTGCTCGACTGATATAACAACGAGTCTATAACAGGTGGCAGACAATAAAATTTCTGGATTGCTGGATGGCAGAATATATGAAATTTACTATATTAATTTTTAATAATTTAATTAATTTACATTAAATAAAATTACTTTCTTAATTCATTTTTAGCATCATGATATATGTATTTTATATACTTTTTCAATGTGTAATCTCCTATAAATGTTTATATAAATCACATATAGTGTATAGATGTATCCTCTAAAGTTTTTTATTATTATTATTATTATTATTATTATTATTATTATTATTATTATTATTATATTATTTTATCTTCTTATTATATTATTTTATTTTTATTTTTTATTATTATTATTATTATTATTATTATTATTATTATTATATCGTGCCCACACCTGTGCAGGCCTATACAATATCACATTCGTATTTTTTAAATGTAGAAACAAAGGATGAACATGAAGGTAGATACACTGAGGGAAGTTGCGAAGGGCGGTGTATCAAGGTAAAGTATAATATAGTAAAATGCGCACTTAGGAGGCGCACTGCTCTTAATACATTTTCTATATCCTATGACTGCTCATGTACCAGAAAGCAAATTCACTCCTGCTATGAGCTGGTTTAGATTTGTGCCATAACTTACGCCAGTTTCTAGAGTAAATTGTAGTAACTGTTGGGTAGCCAAAAGTCTACACCACAGAAAAGAAGAAGAAGAAGAAGGACACAGTAAATAGATAGATAGATAGATAGGAGATAGATAGATAGATAGATAGATAGATAGATAGATATGACTACGGATAGATAGATAGATAGATAGATAGATATATAGATAGATAGATATGAGCTACATGGATAGATAGATAGATAGATAGATAGATAGGAGATAGATAGATAGAAGCTAGATAGGATAGATAGATAGATAGATAGATAGATAGTAGATATGACTACATGGATAGATAGATAGATAGATAGATAGATAGCTAGATAGGAGATAGATAGATAGATAGATGGAGATAGATAGATAGATAGATATGAGCTACATGGATAGATAGATAGATAGATAGATAGATAGATAGGAGATAGATAGATAGATAGATAGATATGACTACAGGATAGATAGATAGATAGATAGATAGATAGATAGATAGATAAATATGAGCTACATGGATAGATAGATAGATAGATAGATAGATAGATAGATAGATAGATGGATAGATAGATAGATAGATAGATAGATAGATAGATAGATAGAGATAGATAGATAGATAGATAGATAGATAGATATGAGCTACATGGATAGATAGATAGATAGATAGATAGATAGATAGATATGAGCTACATGGATAGATAGATAGATAGATAGATAGTAGATAGATAGATAGGAGTAGCTAGATGGATAGATGGAGATAGATAGATAGATAGATAGATAGATATGAGCTACATGGATAGATAGATAGATAGATAGATAGATAGATAGATAGATGAGATAGATAGATATGAGCTACATGGATGGATAGATAGATAGATAGATAGATATGAGCTACATGGATAGATAGATAGATAGATAGATAGATAGATAGATAGATAGTAGAGCTGGTGGATAGATAGATAGATAGATAGATAGATATGAGATAGACATGAGATAGATAGATAGAGAGATAGACAGATAGACAGATATGGGATAGACCAATAGATATGAGATCAACAAAGAGAGATAGATGAGATAGATAGATAGATAGATAGATGATAGATAGATAGATAGATAGATAGATAGATAGATAGATAGATAGATAGATTTTTATCCTATGTTATAAACTATGTCTTTTTCTATTACTTCTCTTGATAAAGGTTTCATTGTAGACTTTCATGTTTTACTATCCAAACTTCATCCCAAGCATCTACATAAAGCATAAATGTCAATCTTTACCTCATTGTGAATCTAGGATGAGATCTCACTCACTGGAAAAGTCAATTGTGTTGGAGGAGATAAAAGGAGCGAAGAAGAGGAACGACCAGCAACACGATAGATGGGAATAATCACAGAAATGATAGACGTGCCAGGCCTGAGGACTCAAACAAAAGACGGGATATTCTGGAAATTCTATATTTATATGGTGGCCAGAAGTCAAAAATGGCTGCCATAATATTATTAATAATAATGATAATCATAGCAAGTAGATGCAGCCTGGCATCCAATAATCAAGCATATACAATGGGGCAGATTTACTAATCCTGTCTAAGATTTAGACAGCGTAAACTTAGACCAAGCAGTCTAAAGATGTGCCAGATTTATCACTGTGGTTGATGCTGGATGATAAATATGGTTCATCTTTAGCCTATAGAGTTAGTTTTTAGTTTTTACTACCTATTAGTTTGCTCTCCTTGCTCTAGAATTTCACAATAATATTTTGGCACAGGGTTGGAGCACACTGTTGCATCTTCAATCATGCCCCCTTTTTGGCAAGTCTCACCAAAATGTCTCATTTTGAGTTCCATCATATATACGATATCTTCTTTGAGAAGACCACCAATTTAGAAGGCTACTTTTTAATGAAATTTTAGGTGGTCAACTCAAAAAGGTTTCACTGTATAAAGGACTGGATGACAATATCTTGGCTGGTGGATGGCAATGGGCCAATGTACTGTTCTTTATCAGGGGCCCTCTGCCCATTTAAGGGACTCTGGCCTTGGCTTTGGCCAGTAGAAGTTGTGCTATACCAAGGCAATGGGTAAGGACCAAGGCACTATTGGGTTCTGGTCTGATGGGCCTGTACAAAACTCTACTTATATACATAGGCTTTATTTAATCTATGAAAGAAACTGTCCCCTGTCATGGTGGACCTGGACCAATTCAGGTTCTAATATACATGAGTAATGGACTAGAACCTATTAAAAACACTCTGCCATTGTGGACCTAGACCAAGTTAAGCTTCATGGATATACATACGTAATAAATGCGAGCCTATCTAAGACCTTCTGGCCACTGATACTATGCCATCCTATTCTCACGTGGGCAAAATCAAGTTCTATTGATATTCATAGGCTTTCGATGGGAACCTACCTAAGACATACCATCCACTGACCTGATGGATATGGGTCAGTTCTAATTCTTCTGAAATATATATATATATATACACAATGGATGGGAACCTATCTAATATGCACTGTCTCCTCTTTTGGTGGACCTAGAAAATTCCATATGCTTCCAATATTAATGGGCCATGGATAAGACCTATATAAGGCCCTCTGATGTGGTGGACATAGACCAGTTAAAATGTTTCAAAGTCAAAGAAAGGCAATGCATTGGAACCTTTCTAATGTATCCTGGCCCTTGACTTGGTCAATGTAGACCCATTCAAGTTCTTATGTATACATAGGCATTGTATGGTAACCTAGCTAAAGCTCTATATCCTGATGGACATAGGCCAGTTTATCTTCTTCTGATAAACATAGACAACAACTGGGAATGCATTTAAAGCACTATATACCCTCTCTTGGTGGACTTGGTGGACAATTTAGGCTTTACTAATAGGCAATGGATGGGAACCTCATTAACCTCCTCAGACTTGGTGGATCTAGACCTAGTGTGGCCAATATATGTAAACAATGGATATAACCCTCTATAAAGCTCTTTGGCCTCTGGTTTGGTGGTTCAGGACCAGTTCTTTTCATATTCATAGGTAATCGATGGGAATCTTACAAGCCTGTTAGACGTGGACCGTTTCAAGCTCTCCCTATATACAGTACATGTTTAATGGATGGGAACATCATTAAGGCACTCTAGCTTGGTGGATCTGGATCTAGTTATGCCAACATGTAAAGACATCTATCGGTGGACCTGGACCGATTTTCATATGCAATCGATAGCAGCCAAGATACTGTTGCCTGGTAGATGTGGACCAGTTCAAGCTCTTCCCATATACATATTCAGTGGATAGGAACCACCACTATGGCCTGGAGGATCTAGAACTAGTTCTGCCAATATATAGACAAGAGACAGAAACCTCTTTAAACCACGTTGGCCACTAATTTGATGGATCTGGACCAGTTTTTCACATATACATAGATGGGAACCTTACTAAGACATTCTTTCCTGGTGGACCTGCACCAGATTAAGCTCTTCTCATGAACATATGCAATGGAATGGAACCTTTCTAAGACATTGTTGCCTGATACACATACACTGGTTCAAGCTCTTTCCATAAACATATTGAATGGATGAGAACTTCTCTAAGATACTCTTGTTTGGTAGACCTGGACCTGTTCAGGCTCTTCCACAAGACACTCAAAATTATTGTCAATGGTCTGGTATGAGGGTACATATTATTTCCTCAGTTCTGTGAGAGTACTACATAAACATTGGGTTGTAAATATGTAAAATGGCTGCTGTCACTATGTGCAAGCAATGGTCCATTTGAGTGACTGTAACTCATGCTTAACACATTTGATTGCCAAGGTGCCATCATGTAACTAACCTCTTAATGAAGGTCGGGTAAAGTGTCAATTTATTTCTCATTGAAGTCCACGCATCCCTGGCCACCTATGTAAAATTGCTATTTGAAAGAAAAGCGAAAATCTGTAGCTGGTGCCTGTATGCATGGCTTATTATACGCTAATCAGTAAGATTTCTCTCTCTCCATTGTCTGTGTCGCAGAACATGACAACCTCCCGCACGGCTGTCAATGCTTTTATGTGAGGAGCTGGGATTAAAATATCAAGCCACATTTATTATGCGAAACCCAGTGTTTAATGGCAGATTCAGATTACTTGGCCCACTTGCTCTGAATATTTCTCCCATGTGCTCTCCAGTCTCAGATCCTTCTTCGTCCTTTTCCTTACGTCCAGAAATCCCAATGGTGACTTCCTTCTAAAATTTTTGAGGTAGTTTTTAGCCTTAATATTTGGCTATAAGTCAACGTTTATGGGAAAATTGTGGTAAGCAATGTTACTGTCTTCCGCCTTTCGTATGACTGGTCTCCGGTAGAGCTTATACACCTTGGTCAATATGTATACTAAGAACCTCGTGTTCATTTTTATAGATTTTGCTGAGAAGCATAAGATCAATGTATAATATTGGGATGTGCGGTCCATGACATCCTTTTTCAAAAATTAAGTATTCGGCAAAATCAAAAATTTTTGGGGTTTGCTAACCCCGAATCATCAATATATAATAATCTCAGTCCCAGAGGAGGTGTGGAAATTTTTTTTAAAAAACACCGATACTCACCTTTCCTTACCTCTACTGGTCTTCTTTTCCTTTTTCATCTTACAGTCTCTTCTGGTCTCTTTTGTTACGTCAGAGGTTCTCGAGTCACAGCTTTGGGAGCATCAACATCATGATGCTTTGACCCAAAGGTGAATATGAGTGTTTTTTTATTTTTTTCACACCTTCCCTAAGACTCCAATTCTAATACTATGGGGTCTGAAGAGATGTCTAGGTGTATCTTTGTGCAATTCCTCCTTTTCCTCTCCCTTTTCTAATCCGTAAACTGATATGGGAAGCATGAAATCTGATTTCTCTAATAACTGACAGTCTATCTTGGGAGATCAAGACAGATTCAGAAGAAATGTAAGAATGGGTAACGGGAGAGGAGGAAAAGAAACCTGTTACAACATAGTCCATAACAACTAGAATTTTTGGAACACCTAGAACCAATGACAGGACATGCACTGCATACAATATATATAGGGTATGTAATCCTTAGATTTTAAAAAGTAGATAATTTTTTTGTTCCCAATTTTTTGGCCCCCCATTTTTAATTTTTTTTGGGCCCTGGAAGCTTTGAAGACAATATATTTTTGGGGTTTTTTTTTTTATGTCCATCTGATCATTCGTAATGATTGAAGATTTACATTTGGCATTATTTTAAATAAAAATTTGTTTTCAGATTTTTCTAGAATAAAATTGATATTTTTGAAATTTGCTGTTCTTTAAAAATGCTCAGCGAATGTAGAGTTCACAGAGAAGCTACAAAAGAGACGGAGATAATTATTTTTACCTTGTGAACCGACAACTGAGGATCTGCAAACATATATGGAGATGAGTAAGAGGGGATTTGGAGAATAAATTATAGAAGATACTTTACTGACAGTCATCAAAGGAAAGGCTTTTGGGAGTAATCAAATCTAATTATGTCGGAGAGGCCCACAGATGTAACAAAAGAACAGACTCAGGTAGAGCCATCTAGAATGTAATGTGGGACATGGAGATGCATATTCCATATTGAACAGATAATATGGCCGAGTGATTAAACCATTCTTTAGGAGAGATTCCATATACGAGGCAATGCTGTAGAATCTATCATTCAACAGATGAATAATCCAGGAACAAAGCTTAAAAAGTAAAAAAAAAAAAAATTGAAAATGGGTATAAATATTTTATTTGAATTTATTTGTATTAAATTCCAAAAATTCCACTTAAAAAAAATTAATATGTTAAAATGGTGCAACCTTTTAAGGACATCCAGTTTGGACATTGTAGTTCAGGAAATTTTTTTTCATTTTTCCATCCCTATATCTCAAAAACCATAACTTTTTTCCATCATCATATTTTTTTACATGGTAAGCTGTATATATATTTATGGCACCATATTATTTTTGTTTACCTTGTATTAATGTTTTTGGGAAACATGAAAAAAACTACAATAAACTGCAATTGCGTTAATATTTTTTGTGTTTCATATTAATGATATTCAGTCTAAATTAAAAATTACATGGAAATGAAACATGGTAACCATGGTAAATAAAGTGCCATTTTGTGAAAAAAAGTGCCTTCAGGTAGTATTTTCTGACACCCATAACTTTTTACATTTTTCATTGAACAAACTCTGTGAGCGCTGTTTTTGTGGGGCACACTGTAGTTTTTTATTGTTATTATTATACAACCTTTTTATAGGTTTTTATTCCTTTTTTGCGGAGAGGTGAGGTGACCAGAATGCAACAATTCTTGCATTTTTTTGTAATAAAGGTGTTCACTGTACAGGATATATTAACTCTTACACATGCGTGGAAATACCAATTTTTTTTTTCTAATTTTTTTTTAACCCATATTATTTATTTATGTTTACAAAAGGACTTGAACATGGCATCACTTGATCACCTGTACAATATACTTCTGTAGTTCAGTATATTGTACATTTTACTAGGTGCCTATTTTGTCCTGTTTATGACAACCTAGAGGCTGTTGATTGGTCTCCGGGCTGCCATGACAACTTATTAACAGCCCACAATCTTGTTGGAGCTGGGTTGAAAGAAGGGGCTTCTCCACTCTCTAACCACTTAGATGGTGTTATCACTATTGATCATGGCAGCTGCCAGAATTGGAGTTATATCCGATCTCAACAGTGAGAACCGATTCCTTGCTGTATAATATAGCTAAAACATGGTAGATATGTAGCAGGCATTGTTTCTGTGCCTGCTACATCACAGTACCGTAGTGTTAACTATACCTTCATCTCAGCCAAGCACGTATGTGTTTTTAGTAGGCAAAATACAGTACGTTGCTGCCAGACATCTCTTCCTTAAAGTGTACCTCCAATTATAAATGAATAGTACAGATGAATATAAGAAACTTTGTATATATCTTATTAAATAAATGCAATTCCTTCTCCATGTATCAGTTACTTTTTACATAGAGATCTATGGAAAGGGGATGGGAGGAGGAGGAGGCTGCTGGAAAATACACACTCTGTTACATTGTCAGTGAGCAAGATCTTTTGACACTGCTATATCTGTAAAATAAGATTCTATCACTGTACACATTGAAGGAAAAAGCAATTAACTAGCCAGCAACCTCCTCCTTACCCCTCCCCTCTCTATAGACTCATATGTGTGAAGATGAGTATGGAGGCAAATTCTAAACATATTGAGTAAAGATAAGGAGGAGGAGAGCAGCCTAATAAGTGGAGAAGGAAACAGATTTCTTTAATAACATATATTACAATGTTTCATATTTTCACCTGTACTATTCATTTATGGAAAGTGGTTTCATACATGGAAATACACTTTAAGAAAAAAAGAACAGGCATGTTTAAATTCAATATGCCCAGGCCTTCTGCTATCAGAGGCAACACCATGCACACCGAGTCCCACCAAAATCTTTGAGATCTATTGTATATGGCCACCAGTTGAGGACCTCACTGCTTACTAGTTATGTACTCCATGGGAGCCTAATAGCTTGTGGTTGCTAGGTAAGTCAGGCATAGCAACCGGTTTGTCTGAAATGACACTGAAGTTAAGGTTATGATTTCACATCGTTGTCAATAACTCTATGTAAATGGCAGAATTACCGCAAAAACTCTGCAATTTCAATGTTTCCCTATGAGAAAAAAAAAAGTCGCAAACAAGCTCAATTTGGCACACATAGGCTGGAACCTGTCCAATTCTCAACATGCCCGATCCTTGTTTCCTACAACATTGTCCATTGAGGGGCAGTTTGGAGTTCCCCATACTGATTATATTGTCAAGGGTTCACAGTGATTTTATTTGGATCCTCGAGACGACTCCATCTTCCTTGGTTTGACTCTGGTGGTTTGACCTATTATTTGGTGAAGTACGACTGGTCTGGTCGCCCTTGGAAGCAGAGACGGTTTTAGCTCCGCCCTGTTGTCACGCTGGGTTTTAGCTTTATAAGTCATCTGAGGTCCCATAATTCTTCATGATTGTCTTATACACTGCAATCCATGGGACAATATACCACTATGGATACATTTACATATTGGAATATCTACAAAAATTCTCTGCGCAGGTTTTTTAATAACGGATACATTTCCTATTATAAAGAGATTCATAATATCCTTTTTTTGGTGTACTAACAATGAAACTAGGAAAAATACAGTTTTCCAAATTTTAATGTATTTTTTCTCAATTTTTTAAACTTTTGACTTTCTGTACAAACGTTATTTGATACATTTGTAAGGCATATTACAAAGTTTATTGAAGTCTATGAAGAAGAATGTCACAAAAACCACAGTATTGCATTTTGAACAAAAATACCACAAAAATGTCACAAACCAACCAAACTCAACTAATACCCCAGGGTGGAGATTTATCAATAGTTTCATAAAATACATCATTTTACATCATGTCAAAATAACTCAAATTGTGCCAAGTTTATCAAAATGGTAGACCAGGTTTGGAAAGTTTAGCAAAACTTACTGAATGTTTTCGAGGTAGGAGTAAAAAGAAGAAAAAAAAATTGTTTGTCAATTAGTCTTTTCAATGGTTGGAAAAATGGATAAGAAGAGGTATAAACCGATGGATAAAAATTCATGCAGTTGTTTTTCAATTTTTACAAATACATTTAGCTTATACATTTATTATCTCGCTCTATAGTTTTCTGATTTTTTTTTATTTATTATTATTTTTTTACTATTGTTAAAAATTCAACTTTTCAAAACAGCTTTCTAAAACTAAATATATAGAATTGTTCTCAGGACAAACTCAAAAAAATGATTTCTTCACATAAACCTTTGAATTGTGTAAAATTACAAACTTTTAAAGCCTTTCAATCATTTTTATGATAGCCTAGTATTATGTTGTTGAAAGGGAGATAGAGAGAGAGGGAAGAAGGCTGGGCCCATCCCTACCGGTTACCGGTTGGTTTGTTAGGGCTGAACTTATTTATTCACTTATATACATAAGGCCTTATTCACACCACAGTTTTTGCAAAGTCCATCACACTGAGAACACATTGACTTCTATGTATCTATTCACACGTCCATTTTTTTAATTGACCGTTTTTCACGGCCATCAAAAAAACTGGCTGCCACTCTTCTTTTCACGGACATCTGGATCCAATAGAAATCAATGGATCCATATTTAACGGGTGTCGTCCATGTTACGTCCATTAAAAACGCATTAGTGGTTTGGGTCAAAGAAAGACCAATGAAATTCATCAGATTTCTTCGATGAAAGTTAAAAACGGCGGTAAAATGGATCACACTCAGCCATCAAGAATGGAAAAACGGATGTAAAACAATCTTTAGAATCGTCAAAAACATCACTGTCGTGTGAATAAGGCCTAAGTCTTAATCCTTTTTAAGGAATTTTTGAAAAAAATGACCATACTAATGTCAATAAAAAAAAAAAATAAATCTATTAATTTTAAATAATTACATACAAAAATTGTCATTCAGTCATATGGCAATATGAAAATTGTAGAGAGCATGTATCTAGTAATTTTTTCAAATTTACATACAAAATTGTGAATAATTTGTAAATTTGGTCCATTCAATGAAATTTTAGACAGTTTTTTTACTTACAAAACATGTTCCTCCAAGACTTTTTATGTATGTTCCCATGTGTTATAAGAATTTATTGTATTTTATATATTTCTGTAAGTTCAGTTCTTCCACTTTTTTTTATTTTTTTGCTTCAAAAGTTTTCATAAAGGTAGATGGGGAAAGAGGGGCGAATATAATATTGCCTGTTAGTCTGGGTCCAATTATGGATCAAATTAAAATTTATTGGTAAAAAAAAAATCAACAAGGAAATTTTTCATGCAAATATATGTTTTCATTGTAACTTTGTTTATAATAAAAAATAACTATAGCTCATGATCTAAAGTAGCAAAATATAAACTGATTTTATTTTAATATACAGATTTATTTTTTCTATTATTTTGACATGATCCCCATGCCTTATGGGTGACTACATTTAAAATATGAGCTTAAAAAAAATTGTAAATATCCCATTTTATATTCTTTGACTGTATACTTTTGCAATGGTGTTAATATCAGTAGATAAAGTGTGGGGGTAGAGGAAATAAAAATATTAAGGTGACTGTACCTTACAATAGCTAAACAAAAATTTAACCCATAAGTTGCCAATTGTAGAGAATCTATACAATATATAAATAAAAAAAGGACAAAAATATGAAGAACATTTTTGAAATTTTTCAAAAATTTCAGACAAATGACTCTATGTGTTGTTTTTCGACCAGGGAAGCACTGTATAATTTTTTTCCATGCTCACAGTAGTCTCTTAGAAAGTGAATGGCGTGTTATAAGCACTTTTAAGTGATGGGTGTATCTTGTTCCCAACGTTCACACCCGTAATGGTGACATGGCAAAAGATTTAAGGATTTTTTGGATGTTAGCCAGACTATGTTATTTTCAAAACTGAGTCCAATTTGGTAATGCTTCAGCAGACATCAAAGTCATTCTAAGTCACTTGAAGTGGGATGAAGATAGTTGTGGAATTCCCTCACTTTGTCAGAAAGATTGACATTCAACCTTCCCAAAGCCGCACACCTATTCCTAACATTATTGTCAATTGCCCAAGGCTCCAGTGGGCTCTTCCTGAACAGATTACTCAAGACTCAAGTAATCCTCCTGATCAAAATCAATTGTCCTGAAACATGATCAGAAAAAGCTTTGTCACCGATCAATAAAACCTGCTCCTTTTATGTTCGGGAAGGAAATAAATTCAACATGATTGGCGCTGTCTTGTTTTTTAACTGCAGTCGTCTCATTTTCGGGGCCGAAATACAATTTTTGTACATTCCGCGGCTGTTCAAGTCAATAAAAACGTTACAATGTGTTTTTGAATCTTCGACGCCTATAGAGAGAATCTTGGAACTCATAAGATTATGTTATAGTTTTTTTTTTTCATTTTGGGATTTTTGTGTGTGTTTTTGTATTTTTTGGCATATTTTACTGTCATGTCTGAGGATATGGCCAGGCGAGCAGTTCAGGCTGCAATTTTCTTACTTGGTTGAAGATATAATTTGTACTATTTTCCAATGGTATCTCTAAATCGTTTTTCCTCTCATTGGTCCAAATATCTAGTCCAAAGAGAAATATAGATTGTCAAAAACATCCAATGTGCAAAAAGTCCTCAGGAAGCCTTTCTATATTTATTATACAGAGCATGAACAGATCACATACAGAGCCCACAAAATTCTGAGGAAATTGAAGAATTTGAGTAAAACCTCTTGAAGGTATGGAGAGGTGCAGTCACACCCCATGGGCTGTCATAGGTGCCATATTATGGTTCTGTACACCTGGAAGTTTGTAGAAAGTCATCATATATACCATTGTACACGAGCACGCTAAAAACATATATTACTTATCAGTAAGGGGTTAAAATAGAAAATCATGATCCAAAATGACAGATCCCTGTGTCTAGACCCCACAGATGTCGGATTATTGGGGGATTCCACTGAAAGGGGGCATTATTATGTGTGGGGGCACTTAGGGGATACCATACTAGGTAGGGGGCACTAATAGGACATAATATTGTACTGAAGCATTAAGGAGACATCAGACTGTGAGGGGGCACTAAGGAGTCACACTACTGGGTGCAACACAAAGAGTGTTCTAGGGAAGTATCTGTGACACTAATAGGGGAGACATTACTGTATGTTGCACAAAGAATAGATGAGATAGATAGATAGATAGATAGATAGATAGATAGATAGATAGATAGATAGATAGATGGAGAGAGAGAGAGAGAGAGAGAGAGAGATAGATAGATAGATAGATAGATAGATAGATAGATAGATAGGAGATAGATAGATAGATATGAGATATATAGATAGATAGATAGATAGATAGATAGATAGATAGATAGGAGATAGATAGATATGAGATAGATAGATAGATAGATAGATAGATATGAGATAGATAGATAGATATGAGATAGATAGATAGATATGAAATAGATAGATAGATAGATAGATAGATGAGAGATAGATAGATAGATAGATAGATATGAGATAGATAGATAGATATGAGATAGATAGATAGATAGATAGATATGTAGATAGATTGAGATAGATAGATAGATGAGAGATAGATAGATAGATAGATAGATATGAGATGAGATAGATAGATAGATATGAGATAGATAGATAGATAGATATGAGATAGATAGATAGATAGATATGAGATAGATAGATAGATATTAGATAGATAGATAGATAGATAGATAGATAGATAGATAGATATGAGATAGATAGATAGATAGATAGATATGAGTAGATAGATAGATAGATAGATAGATAGATAGATAGATGAGAGATAGATAGGAGATAGATAGATAGATAGATAGATATGAGATAGATAGATAGATAGATAGATAGATAGATAGATAGATAGATAGATGAGAGATAGATAGGAGATAGATAGATAGATAGATAGATAGATAGATAGATAGATGAGAGATAGATAGTAGATAGATAGATAGATAGATAGATAGATAGATAGATAGATAGATATGAGAGGTATATAGATAGATAGGAGATAGATAGATATGAGAGATAGATAGATAGATATGAGATAGATAGATAGATAGATAGATAGATAGATAGATGAGATGAGATAGATAGATAGATAGATAGATAGATAGATAGTGTTACCTATTGTCACCTCTATAAACCCCACTGGCCGCTGCCATGTCCTCCATGCACTTCCCTCTCCTCGCCCAGCACCACCTCACATGCCTTGCACAGCTGACTGTGTAATGCACTACAAGTGGTAATATCTCCATCAGAGGTTATTTCGCCATACAGGGCTTCATCCACCTGATCACTTATAATGGACTTCCCGATCTCTCAGCCACAACCAGTCAGGATGAGTGCTCTGTAATTGAGATTTAATGGACCAAATATTCCGGATACTCCAGTACACCACACACTATACTAGATAGATAATAATGACACATGTTATTTATATAGCACCAACATATTCCGCAGCACTTTACAAAGTGTAGGGTTAAAGCACAGACAAAATGAGATGTTACTGAGTAATAAATCAGTTTACACACTGGGACCGAGGGCCCTGCTCACAAGAGCTTACAATCTATGAGGTAGAGGGGGTGACATAAGAGGTAGCAATACTTATACACTGGTCCAGCCATTTTAATGATAAAGGTATGATAGATAGATAGATAGATAGATAGATAGATAGATAGATAGATATGAGATAGATAAATAGATAGATAGATAGATATGAGATAGATAGATAGATATGAGATAGATAGATAGATAGATATGAGATAGATAAATAGATAGATAGATAGATAGATATGAGATAGATAGATAGATAGATAGATAGATAGGTATGAGATAGACAATTTTATAGATAGATATGGGATAGATAGATAGATAGATAGATATGAGATAGATAGATAGATAAATAGATATGAGATAGATAGATAGATATGAGATAGATAGATAGATAGATATGAGATAGATAGATAAATAGATATGAGATAGATAGATAGATATGAGATAGATAGATAGATATGAGATAGATAGATAAATAGATATGAGATAGATAGATAGATATGAGATAGATATGAGATAGATAGATAGATAGATATGAGATAGATAGTAGATAGATAGATAGATAGATAGTAGATAGATAGATAGATAGATAGATAGATAGATAGATAGATAGATAGATAGATAGAGATAGATAGATAGATATGAGATAGATAGATAGATATGAAATAGATAGAATGAGATAGATAGATAGATAGATAGATAGATAGATATGAGATAGATAGATAGATATGAGATAGATAGATAGATATGAAATAGATAGAATGAGATAGATAGATAGATAGATAGATAGACAGACATATAGCTTTTTATCCTATGCTATGAGACATGTAATTATCTATCTCCATATGATTTCCATGACAACACTATATCTGACAGAAAATCCGAAGGAGATATATTGTCATTAGAATCTCTCAGTAGTGCAGCCTTAGATTTTGGGCCTGCAAGTCATCATATCTCAGCCTAGAAGAAAGATATCAGAAAACGGTCTTCACATTTGTCTCGTACCTGCAGGAGACCTTTCTACAATGTGTCTTAGGTGACATTCCCTTTAAGCAACACCTTGTCAAGCGTGGCTTTGGGAAATGTGTTAATATATTGGGCCCTTTGATGATCGGGTCTTTTTGGGTGAGCTCTGTAACGAGATTATGCACCTGGGATAAGCGGCAGACAATGGTGGTAGTAGTTTATACCTCGCCATTCCTCTCTTCCTCCCTCAGGTAAGAGCGAGATATAATCTCCTAATAACGGCACGCCCTCCGTCTGTTCAATTGCCAATAAGTAGCTTTAGTCCCGAGCTTGTGTTACCCACAGCCGAGGCCAGGAGGAAGGTATGTCTCACATTAAACCAGCCAAATTCTTGGACAAAACCCTCGCACCAGTCGAAGCCTCCAGAAATAAAAGGAGGAAATTATTCTTCTGATTTCTGTTGTCATTTTTTTTTTTTCTAAGACAATTTTCAAAATATTCAAAAATTTTTATTTCATTTTTTGAGAAGTGAGTAATGTGCAGTTTTATTGAAACATATGGATGGTATCAGGTCACGTATGGAGTTTGCAGGGCCAAGATGCGTGACTGAACTTGACTGGTTTTTGGAGTAACCACTAATCCTGAATATTTTTGTGGGGAAGGCGTTCCCGGCAAGTGGGAATAAAAAAATAACATCAGCTGGAATGTGATGTCTCATCGTGAAGGCTGGATAGACATAACCTCACGTACATCGCCGCCAAGGTAACTGGAAATTAAAAATATGGACTGAGAGACGCTCAAAAAGAGACAGACGACCTGATAAAAGCGTTACCCAGAAAATCCGTATATGTTACTGGAAAAGATGGGTGACAACCAAGATGGCGGACCTTACAACTTCCACTGCCTCATTAAAACAAACAAAAAACAACCACTTAGATATAGCCAAGAACGTACACAAAAGTCACACATCCTCTCAGGCCCTAAGGCCCAGAGGTGCCCCATATCTAGACTTACGTCCAACATGTACCTGCAAAAAGAGTCGTCCTCCCGTAGTCTCGAAAGTTTAGGCAAATGTCCTAGGCCTGGAGAATGCCCCGACATCCATTATGTGTGACGTGGACACTATGCCCTGCTCAGGTCACTACAAAGGGGCACATTTTGCATACATGTCACAAAAGGGCATCCAAAAGGAGTGTGTCTTGCCCCAAAGAAGATGGGGCTTTATCAAAAGTGGGTGTGCTCATAGGAAAATTGTGGGGCCCTGTTTCAGATATTGCACATACAAGTTACTGGGTTTATGCACCATGTGGTTACTATGGGGCCCATGGCGAGAGGGGGCCCACTTTATTCTGTGGGTAAGTACCCACATCGGATCGTGTCCAGGGGAATTACACCTGTGGTTAAATAAATGAACCAAGTGTCATAGAGTGGTAAAAAGACACTCAGCCCCTTTGTCCAGGGTAGCAAAATCTGGTGCCATAATGAACGTCCCATTTTGCAATGGGGCCTCCGCTTATCTATGGGTGAGGGGTAAGTTATGGATGAAAGGTAAGTATCACCAAGGAAACTTCCTCATGGGCCTGTGGGTGGCTATATTGGCATACTTGACAACTTTTTTAAGTGGGTCTTTGGGAAACCTGGTGCTACATCCCCTCTCTGTAAAGCCCCGCACCATTTGGGGTTATGACATGTCCATTTTTGTCTCTTGCCACACCATTTTTTCAAGTCGAGAGTGTGAAATTACACCCATGACTGGCCCATGTCGCATATAATATAACAGAGAGCCTTCTGCCAGGCCCTGGAGATTTGCCCACGCATCTGGGATGCCCGAAGGTCTCCCTTTTTTGAGGGAACCTCCTGGACATTTTGGGAGAGTTAGCAATATGGAAGTTTTTGGTTGTCACCTTGTGTACACCTAACCATACTATTTCATGTGTTAGCAAAGCTTAGCACCACCTGCCCCCCATGGCCTTGTGTACATGGAGGACTCGCCCAGGTGATACTTCCATCCTGAAACTCATTACAGTAGACCCCGGACCCTGAGGGGCAGAGGTCACACAAAGGCTTTACCTCCCCTTTAGGAGCTGCTCATGCAT
Organism: Leptodactylus fallax; assembly: GCA_947044405.1. Lineage (NCBI taxonomy): Eukaryota > Metazoa > Chordata > Amphibia > Anura > Leptodactylidae > Leptodactylus > Leptodactylus fallax. Next base: position 69,201 of record CAMRHE010000941.1, read on the forward strand.
TCTAATGTGGGCTGAATGCGGACTATCCGCCTGACCTTTCATGCCTTTCCCATAACTTTTAGAACAGGTTCTTAGATACAATGACACGGTGACATGATGGAGATCTGCAGGTACCTGCAAAACTCTCCACCCTGCACCAGGGGATCAATCCATTAGGTATTATACTGATTTATTTTCTTCATATAGGCCATTAAGGGCCTAAATAACCCAAGCCATGTCTTCCCAGGTAAATATCCACTCACTATATACACTGTAGTATGTATACAGTCTGTTCACATGGCGTATCTTACTCTTTCATGTGTGATATGTAGCATTATATTTCCCATTATGTATGGTGTGATAATGAACTGCTGAGTCAGTGTATCTAAGCTCATCATGTATAATACTATCTACTGAACACTGCAGGTGTATCTAACTCTATCATGTATGATACTATGTCGCTAAACTAGTGTCCTTGATTCTGTCATTTTCGAAACTCTGCTGCCTAGCCACTGTATCTAAATCTATCATGTGTGGTATTCTCTGCAGTGCTGTATCTAATCCTATCCTGTATGCTAGGACATCATAAGTCTGTCATATATGGTATTGTCTGATAATCCAGGCTAATTTAATGGGGCTGCGGGCACCATAGAAGTGAATGGGGTAAGATGAGATACAGCAGGACATGGAGGTATACAGGATCTGTATGGTATCCTGAAGCACATTTACCACAGATGTTACAGCTGGGCCTGTAGTCTGGATACAAGATGAGATACAGCAGGACATGGAGGTATACAGGTTCTGTATGGTATCCTGCAGTACATTTACTACAGATGTTACAGCTGGGCCTGTAGTCTGGATACAAGATGAGATACGGCAGGACATGGAGGTATACAGGCTCTGTATGGTATCCTGCAGTACATTTACCACAGATGTTACAGCTGGACCTGTAGTCTGGATACAAGATGAGATACGGCAGGACATGGAGGTATACAGGTTCTGTATGGTATCCTGCAGTACATTTACCACAGATGTTACAGCTGGGCCTGTAGCCTGGATACAAGATGAGATACGGCAGGACATGGAGGTATACAGGCTCTGTATGGTATCCTGAAGCACATTTACCACAGATGTTACAGCTGGGCCTGTAGTCTGGATACAAGATGAGATACAGCAGGACATGGAGGTATACAGGCTCTGTATGGTATCCTGCAGTACATTTACCAGATGTTACAGCCGGGCCTGTAGTCTGGATACAAGATGAGATACGGCAGGACATGGAGGTATACAGATTCTGTATGGTATCCTGCAGTACATTTACCACAGATGTTACAGCTGGGCCTGTAGTCTGGATACAAGATGAGATACGGCAGGACATGGAGGTATACAGGCTCTGTATGGTATCCTGTAGTACATTTACCACAGATGTTACAGCTGGGCCTGTAGCCTGGATACAAGATGAGATACGGCAGGACATGGAGGTATACAGGCTCTGTATGGTATCCTGCAGTACATTTACCACAGATGTTACAGCCGGGCCTGTAGTCTGGATACAAGATGAGATACGGCAGGACATGGAGGTATACAGGTTCTGTATGGTATCCTGCAGTACATTTACCACAGATGTTACAGCTGGGCCTGTAGTCTGGATACAAGATGAGATACGGCAGGACATGGAGGTATACAGGCTCTGTATGGTATCCTGCAGTACATTTACCACAGATGTTACAGCTGGACCTGTAGTCTGGATACAAGATGAGATACGGCAGGACATGGAGGTATACAGGTTCTGTATGGTATCCTGCAGTACATTTACCACAGATGTTACAGCTGGGCCTGTAGCCTGGATACAAGATGAGATACGGCAGGACATGGAGGTATACAGGCTCTGTATGGTATCCTGAAGCACATTTACCACAGATGTTACAGCTGGGCCTGTAGTCTGGATACAAGATGAGATACAGCAGGACATGGAGGTATACAGATTCTGTATGGTATCCTGCAGTACATTTACCACAGATGTTACAGCTGGGCCTGTAGTCTGGATACAAGATGAGATACGGCAGGACATGGAGGTATACAGGCTCTGTATGGTATCCTGTAGTACATTTACCACAGATGTTACAGCTGGGCCTGTAGCCTGGATACAAGATGAGATACGGCAGGACATGGAGGTATACAGGCTCTGTATGGTATCCTGCAGTACATTTACCACAGATGTTACAGCCGGGCCTGTAGTCTGGATACAAGATGAGATACGGCAGGACATGGAGGTATACAGGTTCTGTATGGTATCCTGCAGTACATTTACCACAGATGTTACAGCCGGGCCTGTAGTCTGGATACAAGATGAGATACGGCAGGACATGGAGGTATACAGGCTCTGTATGGTATCCTGCAGTACATTTACCACAGATGTTACAGCTGGGCCTGTAGTCTGGATACAAGATGAGATACGGCAGGACATGGAGGTATACAGGTTCTGTATGGTATTCTGCAGTACATTTACCACAGATGTTACAGCTGGGCCTGTAGCCTGGATACAAGATGAGATACGGCAGGACATGGAGGTATACAGGCTCTGTATGGTATCCTGCAGTACATTTACCACAGATGTTACAGCTGGGCCTGTAGCCTGGATACAAGATGAGATACGGCAGGACATGGAGGTATACAGGTTCTGTATGGTATCCTGCAGTACATTTACCACAGATGTTACAGCTGGGCCTGTAGTCTGGATACAAGATGAGATACGGCAGGACATGGAGGTATACAGGTTCTGTATGGTATCCTGCAGTACATTTACCACAGATGTTACAGCTGGGCCTGTAGTCTGGATACAAGATGAGATACGGCAGGACATGGAGGTATACAGGCTCTGTATGGTATCCTGCGGTACATTTACCACAGATGTTACAGCTGGGCCTGTAGCCTGGATACAAGATGAGATACGGCAGGACATGGAGGTATACAGGTTCTGTATGGTATCCTGCGGTACATTTACCACAGATGTTACAGCTGGGCCTGTAGCCTGGATACAAGATGAGATAGAGCAGGACATGGAGGTATACAGGCTCTGTATGGTATCCTGCAGTACATTTACCACAGATGTTACAGCTGGGCCTGTAGTCTGGATACAAGATGAGATACGGCAGAACATGGAGGTATACAGGTTCTGTATGGTATCCTGCAGCACATTTACCACAGATGTTACAGCTGGGCCTGTAGTCTGGATACAAGATGAGATACGGCAGGACATGGAGGTATACAGGCTCTGTATGGTATCCTGCAGTACATTTACCACAGATTTTATAGCTGGGCCTGTAGTCTGGATACAAGATGAGATTTGGCAGGACATGGAGGTATACAGGCTCTGTATGGTATCCTGCAGTACATTTACCACAGATGTTACAGCTGGGCCTGTAGTCTGGATACAAGATGAGATACGGCAGGACATGGAGGTATACAGGTTCTGTATGGTATCCTGCAGTACATTTACCACAGATGTTACAGCTGGGCCTGTAGTCTGGATACAAGATGAGATACGGCAGGACATGGAGGTATACAGGTTCTGTATGGTATCCTGCAGCACATTTACCACAGATTTTATAGCTGGGCCTGTAGTCTGGATACAAGATGAGATACGGCAGGACATGGAGGTATACAGGCTCTGTATGGTATCCTGCAGTACATTTACCACAGATGTTACAGCCAGGCCTGTAGCCTGGATACAAGATGAGATACGGCAGGACATGGAGGTATACAGGTTCTGTATGGTATCCTGCAGTACATTTACCACAGATGTTACAGCTGGGCCTGTAGCCTGGATACAAGATGAGATACGGCAGGACATGGAGGTATACAGGCTCTGTATGGTATCCTGCAGTACATTTACCACAGATGTTACAGCTGGGCCTGTAGCCTGGATACAAGATGAGATACGGCAGGACATGGAGGTATACAGGTTCTGTATGGTACCCTGCAGTACATTTACCACTGATGTCACAGCTGGGCCTGTAGTCTGGATACAAGATGAGATACGGCAGGACATGGAGGTATACAGGCTCTGTATGGTATCCTGCAGTACATTTACCACAGATTTTATAGCTGGGCCTGTAGTCTGGATACAAGATGAGATACGGCAGGACATGGAGGTATACAGGTTCTGTATGGTATCCTGCAGTACATTTACCACAGATGTTACAGCCGGGCCTGTAGTCTGGATACAAGATGAGATACGGCAGGACATGGAGGTATACAGGTTCTGTATGGTATCCTGCAGTACATTTACCACAGATGTTACAGCTGGGCCTGTAGATTCTGCACACTTGTAGGTCGGTGGCGTCCAAGCTGGTCCCATAAATGCTGGATTGGTGATAAATCTGGTGACCGGGCAGGACCAGGAAGTGTTGTAATCTGGTGGAGACATTACTGGGGACCCTTGTTTGTGGGTGAGCATTATCCTGCTGGTACCAGTTGCCATGAGAGATAACACATGAGTCCGGATGTCCTGTACATATCACTGAGCTGTTAGCGTCCTCATATCACTACTAGGGGTGACCGACTGTCCTATGTGATGGCTCCCCACATCATCATACCAGCAGGGGGCAGTGTGTTGCTCCACAACACTAGGTCTCCATACTTGAACCTGGCATTGACAATATAGTTCCAGTCCTCAGCAGTCCATGTTTCTTGTCCACAACACTGCTGCAAACAAAGGTAGCAATGCTGACTGTCAATGGCAGTACACAAAATAGGCACTGTGACACCAAATATCCTTCTGCCAATTGCCTGGAAATTGTTTGTAATGAAGGTACCCCGTATGTCTAGATGGTGGACACAGAAACTGGGAGCTACTTATGCTCTCCAGCGGATCAAATGATCCTCTCTTCTGTTGGCTGTCTGGGCCATCCAGAGCCTGTTCGCTGTGTGTGCCCTCAGGTAACCACTACTCCCAACATCTCCTAGGTCACAACAACCATCCTGCTTCACTCAGTTAAATGACGTGCCCCCTCTCAAGATCTGTCAACTGGGCAAAATGTCTTTGAGCACGTCATAGAGACATGTCTAGAAGTCAATGGTCTCTCATCAAGAGGTACACTACCCAAAAGTAGCCTCTGAGAGTCTTATTCTAGGGCAGCGGAGGAAGCACTTTTACGCCCTCTTGTGGTTAGATCCAGTGTCTAATCAGACCACACCAGTAATCACTTACATGTCTGCTGGAGATATAAGGGTAACATTTCTATCTGGGTGCGGTATTTTTTGGTCAGTGTAGCTGTCTTAATAAAGTGCTGCCACCCCTATGTGCAGGATGCCACACAGTGCTCAGATAATACCGACACATGGTGACCAGATACATAAAACAACCTAATAGCAGCCCGCTAGTTATTGATTGTAATATCCCATGTCTGTATAAGGTGCAGACAAAAATCTAAATTCCTTCAGAAAGTCTTAAGGAGTAAGGGATTTCCAGAGATTATGTGTAGAAAGAGTCCAGGATTGTGGAGATGATAGAACATTAGTAAGAGAAGATACGTCTGTGTACAGAATAATCCGCTGTGCAGCCAGAGATTAAATCACAGCAACTAATAGGATTAGTTATATGGGGAATGTAGCGGGGCTCATATACACAGGTGGTGACATGGAACATGTGCACTAACACACATTACAAGACGTCCTCAGGCTCCAGCCAAAAAACTCAGCACAAGTGTAATAAAGTCAACTAGAAAGTCCCCAAAGTCATAGAAACCTGTAACACTGTGCAGGGGTTCATTATATAACACCTGCCCCTCCAATTCTCCCCCCATGGAAGTGCAGACAGTCACTGTGTTTTCCTCTGACATCACAATGGAGATCTGTGACATCACAATGGCGTATTAGTAACCACACGATGGGCCATTGTGACATCACTGTAGTACACTTTGACATCACATTGTGACATTATAATCGAAACTGGGCATTGGGACACTGTGGGGCACTGTGACATCGCAGAGGGCTATTGTGATACCAATGAGGCATTGTGACATTGTAATGGAGTATTGTGACATAATAGCAAAATGCCCAGATATCACAAAGGGGCATTGTGGCATCACAGAGGACTATTGTGACATCGTAATGGGGCATTGTGACATAGTAATGGGGCATTGTGGCATCACAGAGGACTATTGTGACATCACAATGGAGCCCCATGCCATCATAATGAAGATCTGTGACATCACAATGGGGTATTGTGACTTCACATTAAAACTCTATGTCATTACAATGGAACATTAGGATATAGGGATCCCTGGAGCCTTAGGGAACCTGCTACATGGTGGGTGGGTGGCCTGGTATATATCCGCATTGAGTCCCTACCTGTATAGTTCTTGCATTATGTACATCAACCAGGAATCTCATAATGAGCAAAGCTGAGTGTGCATGTGTATGGAAGGATATGGTGAGATACCTGTCTGACAGCTATCTTATATCTATGGTCAGCAATAGAGGATTGTGTCCTACAGAAACAAAAGAAGGGGAATCCAGGACTACAGCCCTCAGCAGGGCAGGTTGCAGGTGCCTACGCCCCGGAGCTGACCCCCACCCCCACGCAGGCAATCAACGCTCTGAACTTTCTAGAAAACTTCTTTAAGACCGGCCACCGAAGGCAAATGTTCCTTATTATGGAGCAGACCTGCGCCTCTCCTGAGGTTTACACTCCATAACCAGCTGGCCGACCCCGGAGTGTGACATCTGCAGCTCCCTGTCTGTGGAGTTTCATTGCTGATTTTTTTTATTTTTGGAACGGACGTCTTATAATTGAAACCCATAAATGTTGTATTACCAAAACAACAAATATTCGGGTCATTTCCTTTTTTGTGGCCAATTCTTCCAGATTGTGCTGCACGTGTCCTTGGAATTAATGAGTTCTTGCAGCTATTTCTTATATAGGTCGTATCTTAGGCTTATTATGAGTGATACAGGCATCAATAATCCTATAAAATCATGTCCGCAATGATCCCTTAATGGCATCTGACATCTATGTAAGGTAAGAAGTGTCCCAGGGTTTATGACTTTAGTTGTCATTTAGGATTTCTAATTCATGAATGTAATGCCAGGACTACGGTGAAGACTGACACTGCACAGGCAGAGCTTGAGAAATAAAGTGGTATGATGTATATTTAGTCTTAAATCTGTATTATGGATTCTTAAAGAGAGTCACCAAAATCCAACATATCACCCCAGCCCTGCAGATAGATAGGTTAGGGTCACCTGAATCAAATTGTATTATTACTATCTGATCATCAATATCTGATTGGTGGGGGTCCAACACTCAACAACCCCAACCAGAGGCGTGACTTTAAGCTCTCGGGCCCCAATACAAAATCCGTAATAGGTCATCGGGACCTGGTAGCGATTGTTACCTCTGCACCCCCTATAGCTACACCCCTGCCCCTCAACGATCAGCTGTTCTCAACCAAGAATAGAGCAGGAAGCAGACAGCTCCGTTCTCTGAGTAGTGGCCAGACCAGGAACTGCAGATCAGCTCCCATTCACTTAGATGCTGCAGTGACTTGGTCCACCCCCCCAATGATTTATCCCTAGAATAGGTCATCAATATTTTTTGCCTGGAAACCCCTTTAAAGTTAATCCTTGGAAATCTACAGACGTCTATAAGTGATATAAATAGCTAAGCGGAGCAGGATATTTGTTCCTAGACTTTTTTATACATTGTGCCCTGGAGCTCGCCTTTCTGTATTGCTGCACTGGGGTCATGGGTTCGATCCCAACCAGGAACCCAACCACATAGATACTGTATGTTCTTCCAGGGTTTGCATGGGTTTCCTCCAGGAAATCTGGTTTCTTCCCACAGTCCAAAAACATGCTGGTAGGTTAACTGGCTTCCTAGGAAAGCAGTGCTATTATGTGTATGTGGTCTGGAGGTTAGAAAGGACGAGGATGTGTGTAAGAATAGATATGAGGATTTCACAGAAGCTTCAGCCTATTCCATGACTGATCTATAGACTGTAAGCCAATATTATATAGCGCATATAGTCTATACATAGTAAATGGGTAAATAGCCAATAGGGACTTAATCCAAGAACATATTTAACTTCAAAGGATTGCAGGCATTGTCAAATTAGGAAAACCCCTGTTAGAGCATATGGGTCCCAAGGAGAGGAGACCTTACCCTGGACTTCCCCTGAGAGCCAGATAGAAGAGCAGACTCCACTCTGGAGGACTCATCATGTCCATGAATTACATAGACACCTATTCATTTGAATGGTGGCCATGTAATACCACATTTCTCCTGCAGTGGCCACTGCAGGGGAAATGTACAGCCACTTACAGCTTCCAAGGGTGATAACAACCAATGTTTGGGGATTCAGTTGTGTAACCTGCAGAATCAACTGATCGCCAGTGGATCCTACTTTCGAGATATAAGGTTTTCAGTTATCAGAGACCCGTTCCTTTCATACAGGAGCCAATACTGACTTTGTAAAATGTAGTATGAACAACCCATTTAATGTCACCCCAGAAACCACAGGATACAACCCAAATCTGCCTGAATAGCCTGCTGGTTCCCGGAATCTCTGCTCATCATCCATCGGTGAACTCTGTTCTGTCCGTTGTGCTTCTCTCTCATGACTAGACCCACATCCTTTGTCCAGCTTCTCCTCTTTCCGTAGAGTACACATGCTTTGGCTTCCTCTAAAAAGCCCAGCATGCATGCTGAGTATCCTGTCCTCAGCCAGTCCTCTGCACTCTTGGTTTATATAAAAAACCTTCCCTCATTAGAAGGTGTCTGAGCAATAAGGTTCTTAGCTTTCTTGTGAAGATATTAGCTTATTTGCCTGTCTCCTAGTTTTCTAACCTCTGCCTGTATAATCACATCTGAATCTGTTCCACCTGCCCTGACCTCTAGCCTGTTGTACTATTAAGAAAGGATTCTGCCTGCCCTGACCTCGACTTGTTTACTGACCACATATCGGCTTGTCCCTTCAGTATCATGCACCAGCGTCTCTTAACCTGTCCGGGTCAGCTGCCACTGAACTGGGTCTACTCCTGAGGAAGCAATCTGGTGGTTTCAGATCCCCGTATAGGGGTTAAAGTTACGGAAACCAGTTCATTGTCACAGTGGGTCCACACCTGTGGTGTCTTTAGACCCCAGAGTATAATAAGTGACAGTCCCAGGGAAAGTGCAGAAAAACACCGATACTCACCTTCCCTCGCATCTCCTGGGCTCCTTCGTGGCACCAGTGCTACTTCATGGGCATCTTCCAGATTCTTCCAGCCTCCTGGGTAAAGCCAGGGACCCCAGGCGAATGCTGAAGCCTATGACCGGGACTCAGTGGTCACGCGGAGCACACCAACGACATAACACTGAAGAAACTTTTTGAATTTGTCACTTGGGTTGAGTTGGAGCTCATGGTCACGACACCACCATGCCACCAGATGTCTAAAAGGAAAACTTCTCTGCAGTTTCCATCTTCGCTTACCCTCATGGAAGAATCTCCGAACCTTGAGATCTCTCCCAATCAGCATCTCATCAAGGTTTCTTAAAGAGGACTTGTCACCATACATGTAGTTGTCAAATCAATCAAAGGACTACTCACCTGGACCACAGTCCCCCAGGGTTGACTTTCATGTCTGGAATAGCCTGGTTTGCATTCTGTTTGGCTCGTGTGATCAGCTGAAATTCTAGCTGGAAGCTCCTCACGTCTGGACATCAAATGTCCCCGCTCACACAGCGGTTCTATTCCCACTTTGTACAAGTGGAGGCTTTTGTTTTTCTTCAAAAGAAGGACTCCTCCCAAGAAAATAAATGAGTTTTAATTACTCTTTAAAAAAGTGAGTTATGTTCTCTGATATCCACCGACACTTGTAGCTCAGTTATTATTTCTTATGGTTTCTGGTTACTGTCCGTATCTTACAGGCCGGTTTCACAATTTTTTATTTATTTTTTTATTTATTTATTTGATATTTTTTTTTATCTTTTAATTTTTTACTATTATTTTTTCTTTTTATAATTTTTTTTTTATTTTATGCAGGTTTTTTTTTAATATTTTAGAAGAAATCATGGGTGCTTATTGTCCTGGCATTCCTGAATTCTTATGTATATAAAAAAGTGCAAAATATATGAACAAACTAAGCAACAGATTTTCTTATAACTCATTTTTTATTATGACATTTGTAGGTCATATAGTAATATTGATGGTTGCAGGTTACAGTCAGAATGTTACAGGCTGGTTTTATTTTATTTATTCTTTTTTAATATTATAATTTTTTTCAATATAATTTCTTTCAACTTTTTTATATTATTTTTCTTTCTTAATGTTTTTTTGTTGCTTTTTAACGTTTCAAGATAAATCATAGGTGCTTATTGTTCTGGCATTCCTGACATTTCTATGGATATATATAAAGCTATAAAATATATCGATTTTTTGTTATAGCTCATATTATTATTTTTTATTCCCACCACGTGTAAGAAATGATCAGAATAATATGTAACAAATCCAGTGATCCAAGCTACACCCATAAATGTGACACGAACAGGACCCCATAACAATGCCTACTACAGTACCCCCATAACTGTGACACCCACAGGACCCCCATAACAATACCTGCTACAGTACACCCATAACTGTGACACCCACAGGAGCCCCATAACAATTCCTACTACAGTACACCCATAACTGTGACACCCACAGGACCCCATAACAATGCCTACTACAGTACCCCCATAACTGTGACACCCACAGGACCCCCATAACAATACCTGCTACAGTACACCCATAACTGTGACATCCACAGGAGCCCCATAACAATTCCTACTACAGTACACCCATAGCTGTGACACCACCAGAACCCCCATAACAATGCCTGCTACAGTACACCAATAACTGTGACACCACTAGAACCCCCATAACAATGCCTGCTACAGTACACCCATAACTGTGACACCCACAGGACCCCCATAACAATGCCTGCTACAGTACACCCATAACTGTGACACCACCAGAACCCCCATAACAATGCCTGCTACAGTACACCCATAACTGTGACACCCACAGGACCCCCATAACAATGCCTACTACAGTACCCCTATAACTGTGACATCCACAGAACCCCCATAACAATGCCAGTACAGTACACCCATAACTGTAACACTCACAGGACTCCTATACCAATGTATGCTGCAGTACCCCCATAACAGTGCCTCCACAGGTTTCCCTTAGCATTGCCTCCACAGAACCAACTTAACAGTGCCTCCCCAGCACCCTCATAATAGTACCTCCATAGGACTCCCATATCAGTACCTTCCATAGTACCCCTATAACAGTGACTGCCACATTACATTACCTACTACAAGATCCCCATAACAATGTCAAGGGGTCCATATAATAGCGGTAGTCCTGAGCCACAGGATCTTCATAGCCATGAAAGTCATCATTATGTGCCTTGCTACAGAATGGCCAGCGATGTGCACCACCAAAATTTCTAACAAATTTCATGTGAGATCTAATCACACATTTTGATATGACAAATTCCAGACTGTAATTCCAGATACAACCTAAGGACAAGAGTGGCACTGTTTTTGGAGAAAAAAAAAGGTGGACCTTTTTCTGATTTTATACGACCCTTTGTAACTTTTTCATTGTATCATACGACATGAAAATATTAGTATAAATCCCGATGAGTGTGTAAATGGCAGCCAGTGGACCTCCTGTGGGAACACTTGTCCTCTACCTATCTATTAACAAAAAAGAACAGATGTGGGGACTAGATATTCCTCTGTGACCCCGCTACCAACAAAGGCCTCTCCTCTGCTACCTCTCCAGAGAGTCCATGTTTCTCTTCTACAGTGTCGTGTTGCTAGATAGTCAGAGTTGGTGTCAATCGTCTTGAGAAATGCAACCATCTGGCAAGTCTGCAACATGTAATTTGGCTCTTCGGCGTAGAACACAAGAAGAAGACGACGGAGATTTGCATCAAGAATTTAGTAACTTTTTATTTTATTAAATGATGGGTCCACTTTAATCAATGACCTCGTAACGGACGAATGTCAACAGACTCTTCTATCTCACCCGTGGTGGTCACCATGTCAAACATCTCCATGGCCAACGTTATCCCGACTACTGTTTTCTGTCCCCCAGAGCCATTGAAAATGACTTTTGCCCCCCAATCCTCTTCTAATGGGTAATTTTCTCAGGTATTTCCTATAATTAGATGTGTATAAGATTTGCTAAAGAGCAGGTTGGTGAACTGGATGCCCTCGAAGCATTACTGCCTTCCCTATGAAGCAATTGCTAAGATTTATTAAATGTCAACTAAAAAACAGGAACTGGAAATAACATCTACAAAACCACAAATAACTCGTAACTTATGTTATTTTCCACTGAACTCAAAATTTTGTAATTTAGTTGGAGCGGAAGATTTTTTTTTGAAAAATTATTTTTAATAAACAATTTTTTCTCAGCTTGTTTATGCTTTAAAATTCTTCCAGGGATAGTTTTTGAGTGAGGAGTGGTTGGGAGCTGGATGTTTTCCCTTCAAGGGTCCCATAGGAACTGTTTGGTCCCTCACTATGACAAATAGAACTTTTCACTGATACAAAATGGCTTCTACTTTGGGAGAGTCCTCAGTCTTAGCAGGGGCTCGGTGGGGGGCGGGCCCCTAGGGGCTCGCTGTGTGCAGATCAACTTTTTGGGGTGATATTTTTTTTAAGATTGAACATACAGAAAGACCTCATGCTTATTCCCCGCTACCTATTCAGAACATGCACGCTGATCTGTTAGAAAGGTACATGACATAAACTGTAGAACCCTCTGGTCCTCAGCTGTGTCATGTGACCAACAATAAGACTCTCGAACTGACACAGTGTCTCATGTGTGGACAGGAAGTCAATTTCTCTATTCATTCCATTCCTTTGAGAACCTCCATGTGAATCTCATAGGAAGGAATGGAGACACCAACTTTCTGATGCTGTGTCAGTTGGATAGTCTTATTGTTGGTCACATGACACTGCTAAGGACCAGAAGGGAGCAGATAATTCAGAGATACAGCCAGCTTTAAAGATTACTGCAAGTAACTAGAGATGAGCTAATCGATTCTGCAGAAGTGGAATTTGATCCGAATTTCAAGAAATATTCAATTCGCCACATTTCCGGATTTCCTGATGCTTCGCGGTAACGAATATTTAGTAAGAACCTTTGTGACATCAGACGGTCACATGATGTTCTCTAGTGATGTGATTGGGTAGACGTGTCTTTGCTTGTTAGCAGATCCTTCCATATGAATAAAGCTTGTCCGTGGTGGGAGAGAGAGAGAGAGAGACATGACCGCAGCATCCAAGGGCTTCCGCCATTTTGACGCCCACCCGCCCACCCCGGCTCTCTGCAGCCCGGAAATAACTGTTTATTCACTGCGAAGTAATTCGGATCGAAGTGAATTTTTTTGGGACTTCGAATCCAACTGCCGAATCGAACTTTTGAGAAATTCGCTCATCTCTACTAGTAACATTATGTATCTTTCCAAAAATTTTGTGGTAGTCACACAAAAAGCTGCACCATTGTGATCGGATAATCATTGATTGCGGGGTTATGGGTTTGCCCCTCCATCCCCCAATAAAGTTACTTTTGCCCATAAAAATGATACACCATCAAATGTGGGATCCTGAAAAGTCCATTTGATTCCATGTGAGGTCAATGGACAAAAACAAACAAAAAATTATCTTAATTTTTTTTTTCAAAAATTTTTGCTTCATTTAGTAATTTTTTTGTAGGAAAGTGTAAATGTGAAAATGTGTGTAATGTATGAAGAGAACGGTTATTTATGATCTCACTATTGATCAGTCCAAACGCCGGGTCAAAATGTGTTAACAATTCCGCGCACCTTGGTGAATTACGGCATCTTTTTAAAAAATTATCACACATAATAAACTCCTTCACGTTTTTCGCTTATTAACACCTGTTTTGCATTTCTACAACTATTCATATTTTTCCGGAGAAGGAAAGAAAAACGATAATGAGTAGGAGTAGAAAATGTTTCGTATTTTTTGTATTTGTTCGCCCCGAAAAATGAATCTTGAAGTAAATGACCACCCTAGAACACCATTTTGACTTTTCAACATAAATAAGTCTAAAATTCATGGCAGAACTCCGAGTCCCCTAATTTCCTTCACACCGCCATAGAGTTAAATGATAAAATTAGGTCTACCTGCGCCCACCCCTAGGGGGAGTTCACTGCGCCTAACCAGTGTGCAGATTTCTCCAATGTTGCCCCATATGGTGGGATTCGTCACTGCACCTCCATTAAAACTCATCCTTGTGCAGTGATTGCATGGTGATCGGTCGGGATTTAAAGGTGGGGTCTCCAAAATTTATAAATGTGGGTTGTCGGACAACCCCTTTACCATTGGCTTATTTGGCTGACAGCTATTCCTCCCGACCCCCCAAATACTCATGCATCTTGACCAAGTCAATGGGAAAAAAGGAAATAGGTCATGGTCAGACACCTCGTGATGGGAAAAGTGGATTGGACATGTTGAAATACAACATGCCTGATCTTCTTACCCATGCACACTGTATTGTTGACCAATCCCACCAAAATCAGAAAATTTTGGTCAATATTTATATAATCTGTAACTATTCTTTTACCAAAGGACCTAATGACGGCCAATACCTGGTGTTTTTGGTTAAAGATTTCTCAATTTTTCTATAATTCTATATTTTTTTATTTTGCTATTTTGCACCTAAATTGGAGATTTTTTAAAATATTTTGTTTACCAGATATGACTAATAACAATAGTTATTAAAAGCGATCATTATATAGAAGGTATCAAAGTGATTGGTTTCGATCTTCCGACCAAGGCTACCATTTCCCATCAGTTGGGATTTTTAAAAAAAACAACATTTTATCAATTTTTCAAGATTCTTCATGCAAATAAGCGATTTTTTTTTAAAAATTGGAATATGTTTCAAGGGCAATGGTTTCCATCGTGAAATAAGTTTCTTTACGGTCGACTTTACGCATGTTATCATATATTTTATTTCATCCTAGTCCGGAAATGTGTACCTTCGTGCCAAGCTTGGGCCCAACCCTACTATACTCATGTACTATATGTTTTTCCCAACTAAATGCATTCCATACATGATACTCACAGTAAATTAGTACCAGACATTTTCTATGTAATGGGCTTGAGAAGAAACTTTTTTTCTAGTTAAGAGTTAATCTGGTTAAATGTATGAAAGTTGTAATGTGGACGTTACCGGAGGAACACCCTCGGTGTAAGTATCTCGGGATCAGATTCCTCCATAATCTGGATCTATTACATGACGTCAGTTTTAAGTGCTGCTAAATCTTAGATATCTCCCGCTCTGGACATTTGGAGGCTCTTCCTAGAAATGCCATTTGGTGGAATAACTGTGGTTACCGTGAACTTTTTGCCCCCGATGAAGACGCTATTCTCTTGTTTCCTTCGAAACGCAGAGTTCAGCCAATTTAAGTCATCAGATTGTAATTTTTTTTTTTTTTTTTACTGGCAGAGAAAACACAAAAACTGCAACTGATTATCTCAAATCTGAACTTTTGGAGCCCTGTAATTTTTTTTTTTAATTTGGAAAAAAAATGTTAATAACCGCTCAATATTTTATTTATGAACTTTGTGCCTAAAACTGCAAAATTGTTATGGAAAGGTTCCTCGTTTTATGACCCATTTGGCAAGAAAAGGGGCATTTTTGGTTATCGATCCCCTTTTAACAGGCCTAATTTTTTTGTCCAGGTAAGGCGCTGTGCACACTTTGTGAATTAAATTTGCCACAAGCTCCAAATATATGTATAAGACCCTAGTCAACCAGAATGTACCTTGTGGCATGGACCAAGCCGGTATGCCTTGGTACACTTGTGTTTGTCCTATATAGAATAGTGTAACAAACTAAGATATTCCATGCAGAGGTAAACAGTATAAAAAATATACATCGTATAAGTTTGGGTCCTATGGGGTCCCAGTAGTTATTATGGTTACTTATATAGCGCCATCATATTCCGCAGTGCTTTACAGACATTGACTGTCACTGTCCCATATAGGGCTCACAATCTGCATTCCCTATCAGTATGTCTTTGGAGTGTAGGAGGAAACCGGAGTACCCGGAGGAAACCCACACAAACACGGGGAGAACATACAAACTCCTTACAGATGTTGTCCCTGGCAGGATTCGAACCCAGGACTCCAGCGCTGCAGTGCTAACCACTGAGCCACCGTGCTAGATACATCACCTCTTTTAGACCTCTTTTCTAAGACACATTTGCCAATTTTTGGAAGTTGGTTCCCAGGAGAAGCATTACCAAAGAGGGCCACAAAAAATTTAATATGAACATGCCCCCTTTTACTGAGGTCCCCCGTCTTTCTGGCTATTAAAGCCCTTTTGGGGGAATGACTGGAAGTTCAGTTCTGAGAGATTGATCCATTCTACCCAGGAGGTCGCCACTTTTTGCGGGAGCTTCCCAGACTTTTCAGGAGACTTGGTAAGTATGTCTCAGCAGCGCCCCTACTGGGAAAATAAAGTATTACAGGGCTCCCATAAAGATGCACATGAGATATGTCGTCCTGCAGTATGTCGAGGCTGCTCTTGGGTTAAGACCCCTCAAGTTCACTTACATGCTTGACTGTATTCTTAGGAATATTAAACGGAGAGATTCTGATAAAACATATCATAAACAACATTTTTCTTAACCTATCCGTCTTCCATTTTCCATTTCCTCTATAGTGTCTAGACTTTCCTGTCCTCAGTGCCCGGACTGCAGATCTGCGTTCCCACAATTGACCTTGTATCTAATTAGAAATCTCCTTTGTAAAGTAACTAGACGTGAACCGAAAACTTGACATCACCATAGCAGTAATAACTGCGGACTAAATGGGAAATATTTTTTCTGGCTCTCATAAAGTCAAGAGACCATTGAGCTTTGGCTATCTATTAGAATAATACACCATGTCACTTTTACATCCATCATTCTCCATTATGCCGATACAAAAATACACTAAGAGTTACATAATATAATTCTGGTTGTCTGCACCTACCACTAGGTGGAGCCAAAGAGATTACTGTATACCAGGTTATTTTTGTGTATGTATTGTATGCTGTGAGTGCTTGGACACTTGTGGCTTCAGGTAGACAGAATGTTATCATGTAACTCTTTCCTATATAGGGGAGTAAAAGGGATGGAAAGATTTATTAAGTACAGACCTTTCCACCAATTTATATAAACAAAATGTATTGTTTAAAGGTGGAAAATCCCTTTAACGTTAATCATAATTGTTATTTGTGTTATGTGGACACAGGAGCATAACCATAAGGGGCAAACCCTGACCATTTTGTTTGGGTCATCACTGTCATGTAAGGGGCACCAGGATTATAAATGCCACATGGTAGGAGAGTGCAGAGGTAGTGGATCAACCCATGACCTGTTGCCCAAATGTCACTCTGCCATGTAAGCCTAATTACCAGTTTTGCCTTTGTTTTCATAAGGACTTTTATGCTCCACCTCTGGACTGGTCCTGCCCCAAATTCCCCCAGGATCTGCCCCTAAACCTGCCTGGATTGCCAACTTTGACCATAGTTTTAAGTCACTATCTCTTACCAGGATTTAGTGAATTGCTTCTGTAGCCCTATTTGGGGGGGGGGGGGTATGAGTATTATCCCTCCCGCAACAGACTCTGGCGCTGACCTGTGTGTATAATGGGACCTGAAGCCTTCGCTGAAGGGAAGAGTGGGAACATATATGAAATATATCAGTGCCTCCACCCAGGATAGAGCCTCTGTATTACAGGGAGGATCTCTTCCTGGGACTTACCCATGAAGTACAGTTAGTAGCCTTAACAAGGTTCACTGTACTAATCTCACAGTCTGAAGAATACATACAGATACCACATAAGGTTATAACAGTAGCTTTATAAGAATCAACAGGGTAATAATACATACATAAAATATACTCAGAACACAGCAGTACTACAACAACCAGCAAGTCCTCAACCGTCTTAGGTTATATACCCGGGTATATATATAAATATATAGCAAGAGTCCAGTGCACAATACCTCCAGGCAACAGAAGAGATGCAGGGGCCCCTGTGGATGACTGTGGATCCTCGGATTCTTCCAGGAGATGACAGACAGCCGATCAGGAGATGATGATGATGGTGAGATTCTTCACAGGCAGCAAACAGGGCGACAGTGACGGCAGTAGATGCAGGCCTGACTACCCTAACACTGAGTCCTTAACCTGCCAGCTAAACTACTAGTGCCACCGGGCCTCTAACTAGCTAGTTGGCCCGGAAGCCTAACCTATCAGTGCCCTGAACATATATATATGGATTCCTAACTACGGTTACTAGCTAGGTCCTGTGAGTATATAGGGGGTAACACATACCTAACTATATACTGTGAAGTAAAGAGGAACAAGTGGCTCTTAGACTCCCCCAGCACAACATGTCTGTCTCAGCAGCTCTGCTCACATCTCTCCCCCCAGCAGCTCTGCCTCACATGTGTCTGACTCACTGTATTTACAAAACAAAACTTGCACTAAATGCCTGGGGTCTCTGAGCCAAACTGCAGGGGCAAAGAAGCCAGACACACTACACACGAGTAGAAATGGCAGTTCCCTACACTTCCAAAAACTTGTCTCTGTCCCTCCAAATGTAGGACATTTGGCAACTATGTATAATAAGACACTACTATTATGAATGCTCCCTGGTAGGTGCGGGTCCTGTTCCAAAATTTGCAATACGCCAAGGAGCTTCAAGTTACACCTGTACCTCTGACTGATGGATATCTGGTTGTAACGTTAATGGACACTCTTTGGTGAAAAAGTTATCAACTGCTCATCCAAAATCCGTATGTCCATTACCTCTAGCTATAGAAATACATGTCTATGCCTATCCGACGACTCTTTAGCATTTACTTAAGAAGCAGTGGTAAGTTGACACTTCTAGGACTCTGGACTGGGAATTGGAATCAGAATTGTGGCGTTGGACTCCAAGTCTAGTTTTGGGTGGAGTCAGAGATGGAAAAAAGTTTCCAACTCCAACTCCGACCTCAAAATAAAATTAGTTCTTCTTAATTATATTATTTGCATTAAATGATTATTATTTGTATTGTAGAATTTTTCAGGATTTTTTTTATTATGTGAAATGTAGAATTTTTGAGGATTTTTTTTATTATTTGTATTGTAGAATTTTTTAGGATTTTTTTATTATTTATATTGTAGAATTTTTTAGGATTTTTTTTATTATTTGTATTGTACAATTTTTTAGGATTTTTTTTATTATTTGTATTGTAGAATTTTGCAGGATTTTTTTAATTATTTGTATTGTACAATTTTACAGGATTTTTTTAATTATTTGTATTGTACAATTTTGCAGGATTTTTTTATTATTTGTATTGTAGAATCTTTCAGGATTTTTTATTATTTGTATTGTACAATTTTTTAGGATTTTTTTTAATTGTATTGTAGAATTTTTTTCAGGAATTCTAGGAGATTTGCGGCTTCTGTCTGACGATGGCTGTCAGCCATTTATGAAGGAGTCAGACAAGGCGTTGGAGTCGGAGCCAGTTTTGCGTGAAGTCGGAAAAAATTAGTGACTCGATATAAAAAGATGAATTATTTTTAATGATATAATTTTTGGTATTGTATATTTGTTTTTGTGAATTCGAGTTGCTTTCCTGCTTCTGTCTGACCATGGCTGTCAGCCATTTATGAAGGAGTAGAAGATGTAGTCGTAGTCAGAGTTTGGTCTACCGACTCCACAACCTTGCTAGACCCTAAAGCAAAATGGGTGCCATTTATAATAGTGGTTTTATTTTGGGCAAAGGGACCTGGACCTGAATGCAAATGCTACCTCAGCCCCCCGAGCCATGGCCCTGATAACTGCTACAGCCCTCGTTGGCCATGTAATGGCATCTAATGAGTACGGTAATAAAACGAGACCCATATTCAATTATCTACAGTATACAGCAGTAAAGCATTAATATTAAATCTGGCATAAAATACACTTCCACCTTTATAGGTTTCCCCACTGTGCATTGAATCCAAGGAGCTGTTATGTTCCCCAAGGCTGTTTCTCACCAGCAGAGTATTGGAGAAAATCCTCCGTGAATTCCTAATTAATTTACAACCTGTTGATTTCCCCAGGTGCTGCTGGCATACAACACAGTGGCGGAGAAGACTGCCGCTCGGAAACAATGTATCTATATAAAGTCAATCATTAGGCTGCCTTTCATATTTATTTCAAGTTTCCATTCAGTGATTTTTATAATCTGCTCGCGGAGTCTGATTGAAGGAGTGCAAGTTTCCAAATTATTTCAGGATTAATTTAGGAAACGTCTTACATGGCGCCATGTTTCATTTCCTAAAAGATACTGCTGCTGTTTGCTGGCAGAGAAGTTGGCAGGCGGCAGTATTGCCCTGGGACTTCAGTGGCAGAGGTTCTCTGGAATATCGTGATGCGTAGGTAGTAGTTGTACGTGAATGGGAGTCGAGACACTTGGCTAAGGGCAGTTATATGGGTGTACATGAAAGAGAGGGCATGGATTTAGAGGAGCAAAGGTAGCAATGACCTTCGGGCCTGAGTGGGCCAAAAGGTCTCTGTGCTGTGTAAGAAGACCCCAGTATTCTAAATGGCACATGGTAGGGGCAGGTTCTGGAATGAATTTTGCATTGTGAACCAGGAGCTTTTATGTTACACCTCTAGGTGGAAGTAATCTGCTTAATGCTGAGGCCCCACGTTGCGGAAACGCAGCTGTTTTTGTTGCAAAGGTTGCTGTAGTTTTCTGAGCCAAAGCCAAAAATGGCTACAAAAGGAATGGGAAATATATAGGAAGTTCTTATACTGCTACCTTCTGTTCGATCTACTCCTGGCTTTGGCTCAAAAAACGCAACAAAATCTGCAGCAAAAAAAGCTGTGTTTCCGCAATGTGGGGCTTTATCCAAAAGGGGTTATCCAGGATTAAAAAACACAGCTGCTTTCTTCTTCTTAGTAAGTGACATCATATCCATTGGTCGCATGGCCATGCTACAGCTCAGTCCCATTCAAATAGTCCACTGGTTTTCACCTTTTTATACTGGCAGAATGCCATTTGATCCTAGTGGTGTATTCATGGTTGCTCCTGGTATCTTCTGGATATGATCCTGACATTTCTTAGACACTATTTATTCTATTTTCCTTTTTCAAGACATGCCCCTGTACTAGGCTTCTGGTGTCTTCTGGTTCCATCTGAAGACAACACTTGGTCACTGCTCCAGTTATCTCCAGGGATTAGTGTTTCTGAAAACTGCTTGTACCCCTTCTACCATATTTGTGCTTCTTTCCCCTACATATGTGACCCACATCTTGTACCTGTTTCACAACTATGTACTCAGCTCTGCTATTTAATCAATATGAACTTGGCTCTGCTGAGCTGTCCTTATCAGATCCTGGACTGTTTGGTTTCCTCACTGACTATGTTTCCATATTCTCTATCACTGTTTTGTGGTTGTTGCTGCATCTACCTAAGGAACTTGCTCATAGGCTGGGCTCAATCCCATCCCTGTGCAACTAGTGGGAAATACTGCATGTAGATTAGGAGGAGAGTCCATTCATGTCTATAGTCTGCATCTGGTATTGCAGTTTAGCTTCATTTCAGTGAGCTGTAATACCAGACACAGCCTGCTGTGAAGAGTGGCGCTGTTCTGGGAAAATAAAAAGCAGACCCCTTCTCCATCTCATACAACCTATTAATTCCAGTCTTCAAAAAAGGCATAAAAGCAGTCTGAGACATTTTTATGTTCTTCTCCCACATCTGACAAGAACTTTTGAACATTGTGCAACATATACATGTAAAATTTCGCAACATTGTAAATAACGCCAAAAAGGTCAGAAATTAAAGTGAGCGAGCTGGTGACATAAGCGCTCTTATGTGGGACATTTTCCATGCATACTGTGGCCTGAGACATTTTTAGAAATAAGTTACCAGGCTTGGGGCCTGTTCACATGGCCAAAACCAAAAGCCCCTTAAATTATGATTTTGCCATTTTCTTTTGAAATGAGACATTTCAGACCTTCTTATGTATGACATGTTATCATTTTATATTATTTTACATACAGACAGACATTTACAGGGTATATTTGCAATCATTATTATTGCTCCAAATAGGTCTGTATAGAAGCTGTATATACAAAACGGAAGATTTTTCATCAAAACTTTTAGCAAAATCCAAAAGAGCATTTTTGACTTTACATGGACTTGGATAGACATGGATGAATCCGAATGCGACCCGAATATTTCAAATTGTTCATTTTTTTTAACGAAACCGAACAATTTGGGATTCATCATGAACTGGAAGATCGCTTCATCCAAACGCGGGAGGAAACGAATCTTCAGAAGTTCGCCCATCTTTAGATTTGGGGCAACAAAAAATATTTTAGGTCATAGGCCCTTTAGAGGACATTTCACCAGTCTGAACATATACAGTCATGCAAGGTTTCTGCTCTATGATAACAGAGTTATGACCACCTTTACTCTCCATTTTGGGGAGCAGGAGGAGCTCCCGCTCCTTTAGGCTGGGGCTACATGACAACTTTGACCTCAAATCCTGGTGCACGACCAAGGATTGCCATATCGTTCTGCGACTCCTCTACCAATGTAAGTGAATAGAGTTGCATTGTGATCCTGAGGGTGTTGCCACTGCAACATCTAATGACAAAAAGATTGCTAGGATTTTTTTTGGGCGGCTACAAATCGCACCACCACCAGGGTCGCAGTGCAACTCTGTTCACTTACATTAGTGACATGGCGATCTTTGGTCACGTGATGGGAGTCGTTGGCTAAGTCGCCATGTAGCCTTAGCCTTAATCTCCTATAAAAGCTTATCATATTAGTAGATGTGCCCCAGTGGTACAGAGACGACTGCACAGTTGTGTCTTAACAGCTGCACAGTTCTCACAATAATGCAGTTCTAAAGCCATAAAGGGTCCATATAACACCGCCATATACTGCACATAATATATCCCATAATACCACTATATAGATCCACAGTAGACAGAGAGAACTGTGTTTTAGTAGCTGCACATTTCTCTTTAACTATATAAGTGCTCCTCATACAGCTGTACCCACAGTGGAACAGAATGTTTTTCTGGTCGGTCCTCGGGTCCTGGGCGATGGACCAGTCTGTCAAGTTCTAGAACGGTGCTGGCCTGATAGACCTCTATGTGTGCCATAACACAGTAGTATGCCTGAACCTAAGGGCAACATTTTTTTAATTGCCTCTAAGGTAATGTTTATACAGAATTGCTTAAAATTGCAAATTCTCTAAGTCAAAAAATTCCATTTTCTGTAGCTCTGCCGGCTAAATAAATCAAAACCAGCCAAGTCCCAAACACTAAGCACTAAGTACATTTTTACGTTTTTGCAGTTTCTCTTTTTTACTCATTGACAAGCTAAATTTAGTCGTAACATCTGGATAAATGAATATTTCAGCTTCTCATCCACCCACAGATAAATGGAATCAGGCCGCTTTCAATTTGCACAAAAAGAAAAAAATAAAATTGAAAAAAAAGTTTTTGAAGGAAAGTCAATGGTGAGGTGTAACATTTTGAGAAGTCATGGCAGAGACTTCATGCTATTTTTCATCCACTGCGCCGAACCTTGAGACAACTTTGGAAGGAGCAGCCAAGACTGGGTTTTGGATAGAGAAACCAGAACGTGTTCGATGCTCTGGAACGAGGGTTCAGCTGCAAGAAATCAGTTTTACACAGAAGCCCTGACACACCTCAGATGTGAAAAACCTCCGAGGTTACCTTGACATGTTACCCAATTCCAACTTAATTCTAGACTCCTGGAATAGAGGCCGCCTTGTCTTACCGAGGAGGAAAACTGCTTTATACAATAATGCCATGGGAGATGTTGGCAGAATATTTTCACTGCATATTGAAAGAGAGACATTTTTGACCGCAGCTCATGAACCACACGATATTTACCTTGGCAATGGACCATTATTTGTTCATAAGTTTTTCTGTCTCTGCCGTGTTCCAATTTTGGGGTTAATCGTTGCCAGTTTTTTTTTTTTTTCTTTTCCAAGACATTCTGCTAGGCTAAGCAAACTTAGCCCAATGGGTAGATGGTAACAATCTTATGCACATAACATTTTTTGTTTATAGTTTAGATTTTTTTTTTTTCGTAAGAAAAAATAATGATTGTAATTAAATATTTTTTATACAATTTTCTTATTTTTATTTTTAGCACGAAAAATAATTTTATGTTATTTTAATGGGTTTGTGGTAACAATCTTAGGCACATAACAATTTTTATACATAGTTTTGATTTAAAAAAAAAAAAAGTTCATATGAATTACATACACATTTTTTTTTATAGAATTTTATTTTTTAATTGCATTATGTTTATCCATAGTAGATGGTAACATTCTCAAGTTGACATCACTTTTTATAAGATATTATAACTTTACTTATTTGGTAAAAATTTTTGGAAAAATTATGAATATTACTTTTTAGAAACCCAAATAATTTATTTAAAATAAAGGTTGTTATGTATATACATTGTTGTAGTTTAAGCTGGAACGTCATGTATCGGTTATATACAGTATATGTTCTCAAATCATAAAATACTAATTATTAATCATTCATTTTGGCAAATGAGATAATCAGTATTATTACTATTTTTTATTAAGTATTGTATTTTAAGGATTTATTACCCATTATCTATATATCACTTTACTCAGCAGACACACATTGGTGTAGATTTAATAAGCTAAAGGTACCAGAATTTTGGCTTAATTTGAGTGATAGATAAATAGACATAAAGGATTGATATACATAAACAATAGATAGATAGATAGATAGGTAGATAGATAGGTAGATATGGTAGTAGATAGATAGATAGATAGATAGATAGATACATGTATATTAATTAGATAGATAAATAAAGAAATAGATAAATATGAGAAGATAGTAGATAGATAGATAGATAGATAAATATGAGATAAATAGATAGATAGACATGATTTAGATAAATAGATAGATATATATTAGGTAGATAGATAGGAGATAGATAGATAGTTAGATATGAGATAGATAGATAGATAGATTAGATAGATAGATAGTAGATAGATATTAGGTAGATAGATAGGAGATAGATAGATAGTTAGATAGGAGATAGATAGATAGATAGATAGATAGATAGATAGATAGATAGGAGATAGATAGATAGATAGATAGATAGATTAGATAGATAGATAATAGACATGAGATAGATAGATAGATTGAGATAGATAGATAGATAGATAGATAATAGACATGAGATAGATAGATAGATAGTAGATATGAGATAGATAGATAGATGAGATAGATAGATAGATAGATAGATAGATTGAGATAGATAGATAGATAGATAGATAGATATTAGGTAGATAGATAGGAGATAGATAGATAGATAGATATGAGATAGATAGATAGATAGATAGATAGATAGATATGAGATAGATAGATATGAGATAGATAGATAGATAGATAGATATGAGGAGATAGATAGATAGATAGATAGATAGATATGAGATAGATAGATAGATATTAGGTAGATAGATAAATAGATATGAGATAGATAGATAGATAGATAGATAGATAGATAGATAGATAGATGCTGTTTGCTTATCTATATGACATACATTATGACAGCAGCCGCACATGTCCTTAATCTATAGGTGACATCATATACAGCGATCACATAGGCTCTAACTTTCTCTGTTTTCTTGTAATAAACTTCCTGCAGCTTCCGCACCGCAGGGCTATCATTAACTGCTCTGTAAAATGTGAGGACAGTGGGGATCACATTAAAATTTTGGATTCTTTGAAGGAAGCCCACATAAAAGAGACTGTGTCCTGTCCGTCAGCGGAGCCTTCCTCCTGCTTATTAAGGCTGAGGTTGTTCCCTTGTTAATGTTCTGCTGGAGCTGAGTAATAGGATGTTGCCCTCTGGAGTTTTACACTGGGGCTCCGCAGTCTCACCACTCACAGCTTTCAATGTTTTCCTATGGAAAAAAAAAACTTGCAATTGTCCTTAATACCAAAAATAACAAACTGACTCATTTTTTTTTTAGTGGGCAGAAAATTGTTTGCAGCCCAGTGATGCTTGACAGCAGCAAAGCCATGGGCTTCAAGGGGTTGTCCAGTTTTATACACCCTATTAGTCAATTCTGATTTCATGGAAGGGGTTTCTGCTTTTCAGGATCGTCATCTTTTGGCCATAATGGAGAACTTCTACAAAAAGTGTCTCTCTACCTGGAGGACCCGTCCTGTCCTGCATTACATAGACAACTCATAGGTATAGAATGGATATTGTGTAATTCTTATTTTCACCTGTGGTGGTGCTGCAGGGAAATCAAATTCTTGCTAAAAGGATTTCCAACAGATCATAGATCATCTTGACGTCTTAGCAAATTGAAGCTTGTGTACACAATTTCCAATCGGTTCTCAAGCCTATTGAGTTCTGCTAAGCGTATAGAAGGGGGAGGTTTGATGGTGAAAACCACTCTCTTGATGACCGACCTTGGCTGACATCACTCTTCTGAATGATGACACAGGAGGGTGATTTCTTGGTAACCAATGAGCGCCACAATCAATAGTGATAGATGTGGGCCCAGGAGTCAGCCATGAGTATGACATGCAGAAGTTACCACTCCTCGGACCCTCTTGTGCATCGCTCTGATGTCATGTAGGCACCAGGACCAAAGAAGAAGTGGAGAGTCCAAGGAGTGGGAAGTACTGAGAATTGTTCTTACTGCAAAAGTGTGTTTGACCTGGAGGGGTGATACTGTACAGGACCTGGGGGGTACTGCATTGTGTGCGACCTGGTTGTCACTGCATTGTGTGCGACCTGGTTGTCACTGCATTGTGTGCGACCTGGTAGGCACTGCATTGTGTTGTACCTGGGGGGCACTGCATTGTGTTGTACCTGGGGGGCACTGCATTGTGTGCGACCTGGTTGTCACTGCATTGTGTGCGACCTGGTTGTCACTGCATTGTGTGCGACCTGGTAGGCACTGCATTGTGTTGTACCTGGGGGGCACTGCATTGTGTTGTACCTGGGGGGCACTGCATTGTGTTGTACCTGAGGGGCACTGCATTGTGTTGTACCTGGTGGGTACTGCATTGTGTTGTACCTGGGGGGTACTGCATTGTGTTGTACCTGGTGGGCACTGCATTGTGTTGTACCTGGGGGGTACTGTATTGTGTTGGACCTGGTGGGCACTGCATTGTGTTGGACCTGGTAGGCACTGCATTGTGTTGTACCTGAGGGGTACTGCATTGTATTGTACCTGGGGGGTACTGCATTGTGTTGTACCTGAGGGGTACTGCATTGTGTTGTACCTGGTGGGCACTGCATTGTGTTGTACCTGGGGGGTATTGTATTGTGTTGGACCTGGTGGGCACTGCATTGTGTTGGACCTGGTAGGCACTGCATTGTGTTGTACCTGAGGGGTACTGTATTGTGTTGTACCTGAGGGGTACTGTATTGTGTTGTACCTGAGGGGTACTGCATTGTGTTGTACCTGGTGGGCACTGCATTGTGTTGTACCTGGTGGATACTGCATTGTGTTGTACCTAGTGGGCACTGCATTGTGTTGTAACTGGGGGGTACTGCATTGTGTTGTACCTGGTGGACACTGCATTGTGTTGTACCTCGGGAGGAATGCAGTGTGTGAGACCTGCGGGGCACTGTAGTGTGTCAGACCTGGGGGGAAGTGCATTGTGTGGAACATGAGGACACTGCATTTTGTGAGACTTGGGGGGCGCTGCAGTGCGTGAGACCTGAGTGGCACTGTGGTGTATGGATTGGGGGGCACTGTATTGTGTGAGACCTGGGTGGCACTGTGGCGTGTGGGTCGTGGGAGGCATGGTAGTGTGTGAGACCTGAGAGGCACTGTAGTTTTTGGGACATGGGGGGCATTGTAGCATGTGGGACCTTGTGGGCCCTGTAGTGTGTGAGACCTGAGGGACCCTGTAGTGTGTTGGACCTTGTGGGCCCTGTAGTGTGAGAGACCTGAGGGATCCTGTAGTGTGTGGGACCTTGTGGGCCCTGTAGTGTGAGAGACCTGAGGGGCCCTGTAGTGTGTGGGACCTTGTGGGCCCTGTAGTGTGAGAGTCCTGAGGGGCACTGTAGTTTTTGGGATATCGGGGACACTGTAGTGTGTGGGACCTTGTGGACACTGTAGTGTTTGAGACCTGGGGAGCACTAATTTTTTGTACCTGGGGAGACTACATATACTGGGTACTGGGTGGCACTATACTGTGTGGGACCTGAGGACATTATAGTATGTCGGAGCATTTAGTGGACTCTTTAGTTATCCCCCATGATACTCCTTGTACCCCCTCTCCACAAGCCCCTCATTTGAAGATCTGACTATGCCCCAGTTCTGACATCTCCCCATGTTTGCCCGTTGCTTATCCCAACCCTGTTACCATCACTAGTACAGTAGACTTTGCTTAATATTATTTTATTGTCCTCATCACTCCCTCTCTATTTTAGATTTACCCTCAGGATTTTCTGTGCTTATTGGTGGTTTAGTCACTTGAAATTTCTAATAATTCTGTCATTACTTTAATAGAAACCTTTGAATTTATGGTGGGCTTGTGCTGATACCTGGCAGCCAATCACAACAGGCAGAGCTGCAGTGTGAAGCATATGAGAGGGCCAGAACTGTGATCTGAAGCTCTAATTAGACAGAAGATACATTTCAGACCATTGCTAATAAAGGATAATTAAAAAACAGCCAAGACGGATTGCGTAAATGTTGGCTTGAACTTTTACCGTCTCATCTTGTTACATAATCTAATATTGTAGCAAAGAAGAAATTCATCGGTTTCAAAGAAAACATGGCAGTGAAATGAAATAACTCTGATGTTTTGCCGGCGTTGAAAGATCTGAAATAAACCTCGTGACTCCAAAACCAGAAACAGTTTAAACAATCTCTTGTGTTTTCGGCCTCCGGCCCTTCCCTGGAGATTGTCAGGATTGTAGAAAATGTGGGGAAGCGTCTGCGCTGACATCACTGCATAAGGTGCACATGGAGAGCTCCGATATTCCAGGTCAGGAATTTTATCATAATAGACCCAATGCATCAAAGTCGTGACCGAACCAAAATAATGACAGCAAATGGGGCGTTTATAGACAGGTGCGGGAAGAGCGGACGCCAATGACTTCAATTAGCCGGAACATTTTGTCAAGCCTCTTGAGAACAGATCCGCTCCTAATACCTGGATTAGCTCAGAGTTAGACATGCAGATCTGAGAAGAAACTGTGCAGAAGTGAGGTCAAACACGAGAGAAAGTCAAGGAAAGGGAATGAGACGGTCCCTACACGACAGGTACGAATGACCTCACCCCTAAAACATGAGCATGGCCTCTACGTGTTCCTGACAACTCGTTCCCTATGAACCCAATGAGCAAGAGCGCAGGGCTATTACCAATGAGAATCTCTCGACCTGTTGTAGATGACCCTGATCATACATGGTCGCCATGTAGTATTTCATTTACCCTGCAGGGCACTCCACAGCTGTGGGCCCCTGTGCAACAATGTGACCTCAATGATTACTGTAAAAAATCTCTTTAAAAAAGAGTCAGAAAGTCTTAAATTGTTCTGTCTCAAAGGGTATAATCCCTGGTGGTCAAGGGTGGACACAGACAACGCACAGCCCCTGGACAGTACATGGGCCCCTATCTTTCCAACTGCTGTTTTGAAGAAAGGGGGTTCCAGAGCATACTTCATACATTGTTTATTGCTACATATCTTCTAATAGTTCTCTGCCATGCAATCTCATGGGCAGTAAGATGTCCTGTTTAGGGTGATGTCCTGGGTCCTTGTGCAGCTGAGCTGGTTGCACATATGGCATTGCTGATAGCCTAATGAAGGGATTACTTATAACATACCTGGTAGTTTAGGGCAGTAAAAGGATGAATCATCCTGGTGGTCTAGGGTAGTGAAGAGATTAATTATAACATCCTTGTTGGTATAGGGCAGTGAAACTATTAATGATAACATCCCTGGTGGTCTAGGGCAATGAAATGATTAATGATAACATACCTGGTCATTTAGGGCAGTGAACAGATTAATGATAACATCCCTGGTAGTCTAGGTCAGTAATGGTATTAATGATAACATCCCTGGTGGTCTAGGTCAGTAAAGGTATTAATGATAACATCCCTGGTGGTCTAGGTCAGTAAAGGTATTAATGATAGCATCCCTGGTGGTCTAGGTCAGTAAAGGTATTAATGATAACATCCCTGGTGGTCTAGGTCAGTAAAGGTATTAATGATAACATCCCTGGTGGTCTAGGTCAGTTAAGGTATTAATGATAACATCTCTGGTGGTCTAGGTCAGTAAAGGTATTAATGATAACATCCCTGGTGGTCTAGGTCAGTAAAGGTATTAATGATAACATCCCTGGTGGTCTAGGTCAGTAAATGTATTAATGATAACATCCATGGTGGTCTAGGTCAGTAAAGGTATTAATGATAACATCCCTGGTGGTCTAGGTCAGTAAAGGTATTAATGATAACACCCTTAGTGGTCTAGGTCAGTAAAGGTATTAATGATAACATCCCTGGTGGTCTAGGTCAGTAAAAGTATTAATGATAACAAACCTGTTGGTCTAGGTCAGTAAAGGTATTAAAGATAACATCCCTGGTGGTCTAGGTCAGTAAAGGTATTAAAGATAACATCCCTGGTGGTTTAGGTCAGTAAAGGTATTAATGATGACATCCCTGGTGGTCTAGGAAAATTAAGTCATTAATGATAACAAACCTCGTAGTTTAGGGAAGTGAAAGTATTAATGATAACATCCCTGGTGGTCTAGGGCAGTAAAGGAATTAATGATAATGTCCCTGGTGGTCTAGGACAGTAAATACATTTTTGAGGATGCCTCTGTAGTTGAGGGGACTAAAAAAGTGTAATAGTAACATCCCTGGTGGTCTAGGGTATCAAAGGGAATAATTATAGCATGTTTGATATTTTAGGCTAGTGTTGTGAAAGTGTACCAAAGGCTGCAGGACGTCTCCTTCCTGCTTCTCTAACTGTGACTATAGACTTGTAGACTGTTCAGACACTCAGATACTGCATCATTTATTATCCTCCTACTACAGATCTGCTCTGAGGTTTGGATGAGACATGTGTGAGATACTCAGGAGGGAAGATGAGCGGGGACAGGAAATGAGTTAAGCTGGATACCTGTAGGATCCCTCTTTTCTGGGACCCTGAACAGCTAAATGGAAAGCAAATAAATATCCCACCAGGGATGTTTTCATTAATTTCTTTACTGCCCTAAACCACCAGGGATGTTGCCATCAAACCCATTACTACCCCAGCCCACCAGGAATGTTATCACTAATCCCTCTTCATTGCTCCGGACCACCGGCGATGGTACGTTTAAATACTTCACTGCTCCAGCCCACCAGGGATGTGCTCATTAACCCCTTCACTGCCCCAAACCACCAGGAATGTTATCACTAATTCCTTCAAAGCTCTGGAACACTGGGGGTGAGCATTAAAACTGTGACCCATAAAACAAAGCCCTTTCTACATAAAAGTCGATGATATTTTAACGTATTTGCTGCTCTTTTCTTCGCTGTGACTAACAGGCCTGAAATGTCATTTTGTTTTATACTTGATTTTTTTTTTATCTTTGACATATCCAGCAAGTGGATGGGAAATAATTAGGACTAAATTGTTCTTCACTCTCAAAGTTAATAGAAAATACAATAGATTTTGTTTTTAAAACTCCAAAATAATAAAAGAAAAAAATGTAACAACCTCATCATCGAGTCGTACAAAGTGCAGAATATTACATATGTTCCAGGATACTTGTAAAGCTCCAAGACTTGGAATTTTAATGTTTGGGGGGGGGGGGTCTTAAAGGGGAGTTCCACGTTGACCTTGTTGTGACTAAGTCTAAGTCCAGCATCTTTGCCCTTTGTTAATCATGTTTCTAAGACAAAATTTTTACGGCAGGTGACCTGATGGTGAATGATCTCAGGAGATTTTATGTTTGCTAATGAAACACTATGATATGAATATCTAGAAAACAATAGGATTAAAATAAATTATTATAGCCTTCAAAACCGCATGGATGAAACAACCCAAAAATGGGTCTTATCCTGAACCAAGGAAACCGGTCCTGTCTTGAAGTGGTTAAGGGTGGTTTTCCCACAAGCATAACTATAATTACATAACCATGAAAGCAGAAACCCAGCCATGATGTCCTTATTGTGGTCAGGTTATCTTCTCATACATGTAGTGTCCTCCTGATAACCAGCCATGATGTCCTTATTGTGTCCGGGTTATCTTCTCATACATGTAGTGTCCCTCCTGATAACCAGCCATGATGTCCTTATTGTGTCCGGGTTATCTTCTCATACATGTAGTGTCCTCCTGATAACCAGCCATGATGTCCTTATTGTGGTCGGGTTATCTTCTCATACATGCAGTGTCCTCCTGATAACCAGCCATGATCTCCTTATTGTGGTCGGGTTATCTTCTCATACATGTATGTCCTCCTGATAACCAGCCATGATGTCCTTATTGTGGTCAGGCTATCTTCTCATACATGTAGTGTCCTCCTGATAACCAGCCATGATGTCCTTATTGTGGTCAGGTTATCTTCTCATACATGTAGTGTCCCTCCTGATAACCAGCCATGATGTCCTTATTGTGGTCGGGTTATCTTCTCATACATGTAGTGTCCTCCTGATAACCAGCCATGATGTCCTTATTGTGTATGGATTATCTTCTCATACATGTAGTGTCCTCCTGATAACCAGCCATGATGTCCTTATTGTGGTCGGGTTATCTTCTCATACATGTAGTGTCCTCCTGATAACCAGCCATGATGTCCTTATTGTGGTCGGGTTATCTTCTCATACATGTAGTGTCCCTGCCTGATAACCAGCCATGATGTCCTTATTGTGGTCGGGTTATCTTCTCATACATGTAGTGTCCTCCTGATAACCAGCCATGATGCCCTTATTGTGTCCGGGATATCTTCTCATACATGTAGTGTCCCCTCCTGATAACCAGCCATGATGTCCTTATTGTGGTCGGGTTATCTTCTCATACATGTAGGGTCCTCCTGATAACCAGCCATGATGTCCTTATTGTGCTCGGGTTATCTTCTCATACATGTAGTGTCCTCCTGATAACCAGCCATGATATCCTTATTGTGGTCGGGTTATCTTCTCATACATGTAGTGTCCTCCTGATAACCAGCCATGATGTCCTTATTGTGGTCAGATTATCTTCTCATACATGTAGTGTCCTCCTGATAACCAGCCATGATGTCCTTATTGTGTCCGGGTTATCTTCTCATACATGTAGTGTCCTCCTGATAACCAGCCATGATGTCCTTATTGTGTCCGGGTTATCTTCTCATACATGTAGTGTCCTCCTGATAATCAGCCATGATGTCCTTATTGTGGTCGGGTTATCTTCTCATACATGTAGTGTCCTCCTGATAATCAGCCATGATGTCCTTATTGTGGTCAGGTGATCTTCTCATACATGTAGTGTCCTCCTGATAACCAGCCATGATGTCCTTATTGTGGTCGGGTTATCTTCTCATACATGTAGTGTCCTCCTGATAACCAGCCATGATATCCTTATTGTGGTCGGGTTATCTTCTCATACATGTAGTGTCCTCCTGATAACCAGCCATGATGTCCTTATTGTGTCCGGGTTATCTTCTCATACATGTACAGTCATGGCCAAAAGTTTTGAGAATGACACAAATATTATATTTTCACATGATCTGCTGCCCTCTGGTTTTTATGTGTGTTTGTCAGATGTTTTTATCACATACAGAAATAGAATTGCATTCATATTATGAGTAACAGAAGCTTATATTGACAGTTAGAATGAGTTAATGCAGCAAGTCAATATTTGCAGTGTTGACCCTTCTTCTTCAGGACCTCTGCAATTCTCCCTGGCATGCTCTCAATCAACTTCTGGACCAAATCCTGACTGATAGCAGTCCATTCTTGCAGAATCAATGCTTTAATTTTGTCTGAATTTGTTGGTTTTTGTTTGTCCACCCGTCTCTTGATGATTGACCACAAGTTCTCAATGGGATTAAGTTCTGGGGAGTTTCCAGGCTATGGACCCAAAATCTCTATGTTTTGTTCCCTGAGCCATTTAGTTATCACCTTTGCTTTATGGCAAGGTGCTCCATCATGCTGGAAAAGGCATTGTTGAGCGCCAAACTGCTCTTGGACGGTTGGGAGAAGTTGCTCTTGGAGGACATTCTGGTACCATTCTTTATTCATGGCTGTGTTTTTAGGCAAGACTGTGAGAGAGCCGATTCCCTTAGCTGAGAAGCAACCCCACACATGAATGGTTTCAGGATGCTTTACAGTTGGCATGAGACAAGACTGGTGGTAGCGCTCACCTCTTCTTCTCCGAATAAGCTGTTTTCCAGATGTTCCAAACAATCGAAAAGGGGATTCATCAGAGAAAATGACTTTACCCCAGTCCTCAGCAGTCCACTCCCTGTACCTTTTGCAGAATATCAGTCTGTCCCTGATGTTTTTTCTGGAGAGAAGTGGCTTCTTTGCTGCCCTCCTTGAGACCAGGCCTTGCTCCAAGAGTCTCCGCCTCACAGTGCGTGCAGATGCTCTCACACCTGCCTGCTGCCATTCCTCAGCAAGCTCTGCACTGCTGGTAGCCCAATCCCGCAGCTGAAACACTTTTAAGAGACGGTCCTGCCGCTTGCTGGTCTTTCTTGGGCGCCCTGGAGCCTTTTTGGCACCAATGGAACCTCTCTCCTTGAAGTTCTTGATGATGCGATAGATTGTTGACTGAGGTGCAATCTTTCTAGCTGCAATACTCTTCCCAGTTAGGCCATTTTTGTGCAGTGCAATGATGACTGCACGTGTTTCTTTAGAGATAACCATGGTTAACAGAAGAGAAACAATGATGGCAAGCACCAGCCTCCTTTTAAAGTGTCCAGTGGTGTCATTCTTACTTAATCATGACAGATTGATCTCCAGCCCTGTCCTCATCAACACCCACACCTGTGTTAATGGAGCAATCACTGAAACAATGTTAGGTGGTCCTTTTAAGGCAGGGCTGCAATGATGTTGAAATGTGTTTTGGGGGATAAAGTTCATTTTCTAGGCAAATATTGACTTTGCAAGTAATTGCTGTTAAGCTGATCACTCTTTATAACATTCTGGAGTATATGCAAATTGCCATTAGAAAAACTGAAGCAGTAGACTTTGTAATAATTAATATTTGTATCAGTCTCAAAACTTTTGGCCATGACTGTAGTGCCCCCTCCTGATAACCAGCCATGATGTCCATATTGTGTCCGGGTTATCTTCTCATACATGTAGTGTCCTCCTGATGACCAGCCATGATATCCTTATTGTGGTCAGGTTATCTTCTCATACATGTAGCGTCCCTCCTGATAACCAGCCATGATGTCCTTATTGTGGTCAGGTTATCTTCTCATACATGTAGTGTCCCTCCTGATAACCAGCCATGATGTCCTTATTGTGGTCGGGTTATCTTCTCATACATGTAGTGTCCTCCTGATAACCAGCCATGATGTCCTTATTGTGGTCGGGTTATCTTCTCATACATGTAGTGTCCTCCTGATAACCAGCCATGATGTCCTTATTGTGCCCGGGTTATCTTCTCATACATGTAGTGTCCCCTCCTGATAACCAGCCATGATGTCCTTATTGTGGTCAGGTTATCTTCTCATACATGTAGTGCCCTCCTGATAACCAGCCATGATGTCCTTATTGTGGTCGGGTTATCTTCTCATACATGTAGTGTCCCCTCCTGATAACCAGCCATGATGTCCTTATTGTGGTCAGGTTATCTTCTCATACATGTAGTGTCCCCTCCTGATAACCAGCCATGATGTCCTTATTGTGGTCAGGTTATCTTCTCATACATGTAGTGTCCCTCCTGATAACCAGCCATGATGTCCTTATTGTGGTCGGGTTATCTTCTCATACATGTAGTGTCCCTCCTGATAACCAGCCATGATGTCCTTATTGTGGTCAGGTTATCTTCTCATACATGTACTGTCCTCCTTATAACCTGTCCACAATAAGGAATTCATGACTAGATGTCTGACAAGTCCCAGACCATAGAAAGTTCATGGTCATATCTATTAGCAACCGATTGAGACAACAAATGTCACCACTAAGATTGTTAGAGGAAATCTATAAAACTCTGCAAAATTTTTAATTATTTATATTTGCAAGAATTAATTTAAAATTTTTACTTTCTACCAAACTAAATATGGTAATGTTCATAGGAAAACTCCTTTAGGCTAAGGCCCCATGTAGCGAGCCACAGCCGAAAAACGCAGTGGAAATGCATCGCAGTTTTTTCTGCAACGTTTTTTACAGAAAGTCTGCAAAGCTTTCCTCTGCGGACTTTCTGCCCTTATTATACCTATATGTAAATGCCAGCATTTCCATAGGTATAATTGACATGCTGTGATTTACAAAAACATGACGGTTTATGAAATCGCAGAATTTCTGCTGCAGGTTTTTTCTGCAATGTGTGAATAGGATTAGCCAGAATCCCATCCATTTTGCAGGTACTGTAATACACAGCTTTTTTTGCCATGGCATTTTCTCCACGCCCAAAACACTGCATATTCGCAACGTGGGGCCATGGCCTTTGGCTGAGGCCCCACGTTGCAGAAACGCAGGTTTTTTTGTTGCAGATTTTGTTGCGTATTTTTTTTGAGCTAAAGCTAAAAATGACTACAAAACGGATTGGAAATATATAGGAAGTCCCAGGCTAATGCCTGACATTGACACTTTGGGGCATCTTTATCAGTAGAATTCAGACAGTTTTCTATCTATATTTACGCCAAAATTTATGGTGCACGGAATTTACAACATATTTATAATGTATAACAGCGAGCACCAGAATGAACAGAAAAATACGACACACTTATGAGAAATGGAGTGGATTATAAGTGTCTAACTTTATGACACATTTATGAGACAATGAGAAAATTATGAATATTGCAAAGATTTTTGTACGCAAAGTATATTGAATTTAAAATGGTGTAAACTTAGTTGAAGACAGATTTTTTTCATCGTTAAAATGAACCAGAATTTCGGTGCATTGGAAAGTGAGACAGATCTATGAAGATCTGTACCACAAGTTTATAAATATGTCTAAAATTCCGAACAGGGTTCATAGTTTTAGACCGTGCAAAGTTTGAATGTATTGATAACTATGTTCCTTTGTGGTCCAGAACAATGACACATTCAGAATTGGGGTTCTAGACTACAGATACAACATCTGGTGTAGAACTGTGGTGAATCTTTGGCGCACGTCCCCTTCTTACACCAAAGATGTCACATTTTTCTTTCTGCGTTCCACACACCACTTCTTACAGAGATGGCGGGACATGGAGAAGACCATGATACACGGTGTCTAGAACAACAGCACCTTGACACACTGACGTTATAGGTTCTAGAACAGTAGTGTACTGAGGTTTGAAGTTCTACAACAATGATACAGTGAAACTTCTTGAAAAGACCACCTCTTTGAGAAAATCATCTCCTTACCGAGACCACATTTTCTGTGACGGATCTTTAGTTTTCCATATTAACCATCTTCTTTGAGAAGACCATCCCCTCAAAAACCGCTTTTTCAAACAATTTTGAGTGGTCATCTGAAAGAGGTTTCACTGTACACTGATATTTGTGGTTCTAGAACTATGGCATATGACACACTGGCAGTATGGATCTAGAACAAGGGCATGTTTAAGGAACAATGTCACACTCTAGGTACTGAAGGATACTTGGGACACATGTCAATGACACAATGTATCTAGAACAATGGCGCTTGAGGGTCCAGAGCAGAACATGTAATATTTGAGACTATTTGAGACATATAGAGATACCATACATGGACATCATACAAGAACAAAAGTCTTTGCTGCCCATTCATTGTCCTTACAGTGAACTTACATTTTTGAGAAGTGGAAGATCTTGTGATCACTTAACTATAGCCATTAATGTAAATGACAAACTACCGCTATAAAATTTGATGGTTATTGCCAGCTGCGCAAGAAAAAATGTTCCCCTCCGTTCGCACTGACACAAGGTGACAACAAGTAATAGATGATGATTTTTGCTTAGTCTGAAGAAAAAAAAAATTCCACCTACATCACAGTGAAGCGTTCAGAAGTCTCTTTGGCAGACAGATTGGCGTGTCTGCTTTGTCTATTTATCCGCCCCGTATCGCGGGCTATTTATTCTTAATTAGGACCACATGGCCTGGCGAGGGGTGTTTTTACATGTAATGTATCTCCCACTTCTTGGGAGCATACCTTCTGGTGACAGCCATAGGTAAGACACTAACATGAATATCTCGCAGTGGACATGGAGCGCTTGACACCTCTACTATTCCACCTGATTCTAATTTCAGAAAATCGCTCCCTGCTGCTTCTTGTATATTTTGAGTCATGATGGCTGGAAGCTCGAGAAGAGTAGCTGTCATGTCATGTCACAGACCTGGATGTCTAATCTTTATCATTTCAGGAACATTAGGCCGATATCAATAACCCTTTGTTACTATCTTGATGGCGTCATTGGGCAGGCAGATTTGCAAATACTGTCCTCATGGAGGAAATTCTTCATCTTAGGTCATTTGGTTTGGAAGGGCAGTGTCCATATTTTTGACCCCATCTTTGAATAGAAAATGACTGTGAAGATTGTCTCTCATCTGGAGGATCCAAAAATACAGTTCTTACATGAAGAGGCTATTGATTCCAATGAGAAATATGTAATGCCAAATTTCTCCCGTGGTGGCGCTCAGTATCAGACTAGCCCACCTGGTCTACTAGATTACAAGACAATCCTCCGATGGGCCAAGGCTCTAACACAATCCAGCAGAAGACATCCAAATTTGAAGGGTCTATTTCCTAGGGATTGAAGGAGCCCAAAGAGTTCTCTACCACATTGGAAAACAAGTATCATAAATGGTGGCCCTGTTACAGATTTTTAATAAGGGCAATAAGCTTCCAATTATTTGCCAGGGAGGTTATATTATAGCAATGCCCCTAAACTAGCACAACAGCATTTTACATAGGAGACCCTAGAGGGGCACCTACTGGTATCTTATTGTTAATTTTTAATCTAGTGGGTACAAGTACTGACCTAAAAAATTGATAAGTGAGATCAGTCCTTTGGGAGCTTCCACAGAAGTTACTGTTTTAGGGTACACATATCCTGAGCGGGCTCGTATTGGCACTTATTGAATCAGTGGGTTTGGTTGGAGCTAAAGCTTATTTTTAAAGAATACTCATAAAGGTTTTAGTTTTTATAGCTTTGAAAATGTCTTCTTAGGACATCTATCTCTACTATTTAGTTTTACAGTGAAACTTTTTGAGGTCCAGAACAATGACACATAGGAACTTTTGAGTTTCAGAACAGTGGCCTGTTGACCCTTAAGGCTTTGTTCACACAGCGGAAAATGATCTTCATCTTCCGTCACCGGAATTTTCGCCACGGTCTGCCACGACAGGATGCCGATGCAGTGCATCGGCATTCCGTCGTGGCATCCCACTCCTGATTAGGCCCAGAATGGGCCTAATCAGGAGGGCATCTCGAGCCGCGGACACCACGGGAGGAATCCGCTGCAAGATCGAGCAGGACGCTTCTTTTTTCTGTGTCCTGCTGCGATCTCTGCTTCCCAGATCCGTGGCAACCATGTGAACATACCCTAAGGTTCCAGAGGTGTGACAAACTAACACTTGGGACTCCAGAGCATTGATATTATGACTCTTGGTAATTCAGAAAAATGACATATCGACATGTGGAATTCCAGAACAATGACACAAATACGTCGGGTCTAGAACGGTAACACACTGACACTGGGGGCTCTAAACACACTGACATCCAGCATAGTTGCTGATGATCCTGGGAAATGTTATTCCCAGCCTCATCCCTTCTAGGAACACCCCAAACTGGGTTCATTTTACTGCCCTGCCTTTCCAGTTGGCCTTACTAAATTCCTGCCCAATTTACCAGGACTGTTGGCAACTATGCTTAAGGGTCAAGAACAGTGACATACTTAAACATGGGACTCCAGAACAATGCCACGGGGGAGACTTAGGACACTAGAACAATCATACATACTGACGTTTGGGGTTCAAGAACAGTGACATACCAACACTCAGTGTGGCACAGTGACATTTGGAGCTCAAGTACAGTGACAAACTGACAATTAGGGTTCTAGAACATCGACATACTGACACTTGGGTCTGCAGAACAGTGGCACACTGACATTTGGGGCTCAAGAAAAGTGACATACTGACACTTGGGGATCTAGAACATTATATCACTGACACTTGGGACTCTAGAACACTGACAAACTGGCACTTAGGTCTCCAGAGTAGTGGCTCATTGATACTGGGGTCTCTAGAATACTGGCACACTGACATTTGGGGCTCAAGAAAAGTGACATATTGATACTTGGAACTCCAGATCATTGACATACTGGCACTTGGAAGCAACTTTTAGAAGAAAGAGAGAGAACGATTGCCTAGTTACAAGGTAAGTTTCTAACAATCTCCTTGCCTTGACTTATTTTATAGGTGGGCTAACTATTGCACCCATATCACACCATACATGGCCACATTTATATACACCTTGTAACTTATTGTAGAAAAACTTATTGGGTAAAATTGAAGTTGACTTGATTTTTTTCAAACTTTATTCTTGTTTTTTGTAATATTTTTAGCATTTCTAGTTTAGTCTCTTTATTATGCTGATTTATATGGCCCTATTATTTGTAAACACTACATAAAAAATATGGTCCATATTAACCCTTTTAGGCAGTTAAAAAATGTGGGGTTCATCTGGTGTCTGGCTGTCATTTTGTATGCGCACAGCCGTCTTGACAGATGATAGAAGGCAGCCCAGGGTTTGTGGCCATAAAGCAGATGTTAATAATTACATTGTATGTGATGCATTATTTTTGTTTGGATAGCTGCTCATTTTGGAAAATCAATACCTTTTTTTTTTTTTTTGGTGTTACATCTGCAAGTAGATGACTGCCGAAAATAGGCTCTGAAAGTAAGGGTTCAGTATGTAAAAAATAATCAATGGAAATACTGAAAATAAAAAGCAGAATTTAAAAAAAATGCAGCAGTTTCAAATTACTAAAAAAGTTCAGGTCAGGATTATTTTTAATGGTCACTGATTTCTATTTTAATTTGGTAACTTAGATTTTTTTTATAGGCTAGTTGCACAATTTTTTCATTTAGTTATTTCTTAACATGTTCTGTTGAAAAGAAGATACAAAAATATGAAATATTTTCAAAAATTGTTGAGTTAAAAAAGTTGATGATTTTTTAAAAAATGTTCTAGGTCAATATTCTAAAGTAGCTAAAACTGTATATGGCAAGTCTAAAACAATTGGAAAAACATAGGTAAGCTGGGCAACCAGTTTGGCCAAGTGGGGATTTAAGGAAACACAAATTTTTGATTTTATCCTTTTTCACAGTTTTTTTTTTTTCAAAATACATAAAGGAAAGGACTTTTATAGAATTTTAACAGATTCAGTTATTTTTATGGGTTGCAAAATAATCCAAAAATAAATTAATTTAGTCAGAACCATTTTTGTACCGAATCTATAGCCATTAGCATTCGCGAACTCAACTAGTTTGCCATGTTTGAGACTCATTTTCGGCAAGTCTCAGCAATAAACAAGAAATAATCTGGCCCGAACTGTTTATAAAGGGGCTAATCTGCTGACCACTTTTTTTTGGTTGGAAAATGATGGAGGAGAGGAGCTTAACAATGCTTTTGTCCTACTGCAGACATTGCAGAGGGGAGAGGCTCCTGCTGCAGCCAGTTGTCTTACAGCTAGACAGAGGACTGTGCGGAGGAGGAGGACAAGGAAGGAGGACATGGCTGATTTACTGGGACACAGAGAATATTGTTTTTAAGAGCTTAGTTTTAATTGTAAAATTAGATCAAATAAGATCAAAGAAACAAGGGAGATAATTGAAGGAAGAGCTGGGATATTTTTTAATGTTTTTGTGCATTTCTATCTTTAATGGTTGACTGTTTGATGTTGCCTAATACATCAGTTGGTCAATCAATTTGGGTCAGGTGTACAAAAGTACAAGTACCTGTTTTATAGCATAAACATCAAAATCCAAATCCCAAAAATTTGTGGAACATTTTTATCATTTTTGTCCATATTTTGGGAATTTATTCTTCGTTTTATTACCTCTGTTGGTTCTTGGAAAAGTTAATTTATTTTCTTCATGCTGAGTGTGAGACTCTTCCTTGTGATGTAACTACCACTGCCTTCTCCTACTCCTTCAATTTCACTGAAACTGTATCTCCTTCCTTCTTCTTGATCTTCTACTCACTGTATTATGTTAGGTAGATTTCTTTTGTTAATTTTTGAAAATTTCTAAAAAGTCTGCCAGTAGAAAAGGTTATAGGTTAGTTACACAATTTATTTATTTAGCTTTTTTTAAATTATATTTTGTTCTGTCTGTAGGAAGATACAGAAATATGAAAGATTTTCAAAAATTGTTCAGTTAATTAAAAAAATATGTGATTTTTCAAAAATGTTCTAGATCAATATTTATCATAAATTAATTTGATAGGAAGATATGAAACAGATAGAAAACACTGTCTTCGTCACACAGTACTACCTAGTAAGATAATTTTTTTTTTTGCAAATAATACACAATTTTACACAATTTTCAAAAAATTTCAAACCAACGAGCTAAATTTCAATTGGTTAATCCATTGATTTATTTATTGACCCATACATTGGTGCTCAGAATCAATAGATGGATCATCCAAATGTTTATGGCTAGAACTAGAAAAATATTTTGAGTGGAATGAGCCTTTAATTCCGCTGGGAGTTCTACCTGTTTTTAACGGTAAATTTCCTGATCTAAATTTTAATTGTGTAAAGTAATGGGCAGGAGATTTCTTAAGTTTGATGAAAGCGCATTTCATAAATAGAAACCAATTAAAATTATGTAAATGTTCTTATGCAAATTGCGTCATTTTAATGTCTTCATCAGCTCTGGAAGGGCACTGATTAAGAAATTGCCCAATTACTCCCCTGTTTGAGGTCAAAATATAAACACCCCTTAGAAAATCATAAACTTTATCCATCATACTTCTATTAACCCTTACACTCCTGCATGGTGATGTTCTTATTTTTTTTTTTTTTTTTTTTTTTTTAAGTTATAACTCCACACTATTATATTTAAATTTTTCACACATTTAACATTTTCAACACTTTTTTTTTGCCCAATTCCACAAAAAAATGTCAGGGATTAGTTCTATTGAAGAAGGGAAGTGCTTAGGTCACACAGATCTTAAAATTAAAATGAATTAGTTACTTTGCTGTCAATGAAATCTAATCTAATGCTGTGCTGGATTGCTGACTATTGTCTAATTATTTTGTTGCTAGGGATGCTTTGCCTAACAACCACAGATTTTTTTGATGGGGCTGTCAGATGAGGTCTATAGCAGTAGGTTCTCAGCTGAAGACAGACGTAGCACTCAACTGAGAAAAGGCCAGAATGTTTGGCAAGGCTCTGACATATTTTTGTGAAATTAGGTAAAGAACCTTTTTAGAGGACAGTAAGGCTGTTGTCTAGCAACAGTCACCGTCACTATGCTGAATCTCATTGCCCATATGGAGACTAGGGTAGTCACCTATTTTTCTAGTGATTTTTATCCGTTTTGCAAGCAAAAAGGCCACTAGAACCTAAAAATGATTAGTGCAAAACCATAGCTTGAAAATGAACCAAAATGCAAAGTCTGAATTTACCTAAAAGTGACACTTCAATATTGTTTTGTTTTTTTTTGTTTTTTTTAATTATGCAAAGAAGTTATGGACGTAGATTCAGAATCTGCTATAGCTGATGATGTCATCCAGGTCTAGTACTTCTAACCCTGTCTAGTACCTAAACCCATACCTAGTACATGTACCCATGTCTAGTGCCTGTGCCCTTGTCTAGTACATGTACCCATGTCTAGTGCCTGTGCCCTTGTCTAGTACCTGTACACATGTCTAGTGTCTGTGCCCTCATCTAGTACCTGTACCCATGTCTAGTGCCTCTGCCCTTGTCTAGTACCTGTACCCATGTCTAGTACCTGTACCCATGTCTAGTGCCTGTTCCCTTGTCTAGTACAT
This sequence comes from Leptodactylus fallax, assembly GCA_947044405.1. Lineage (NCBI taxonomy): Eukaryota > Metazoa > Chordata > Amphibia > Anura > Leptodactylidae > Leptodactylus > Leptodactylus fallax. The sequence continues at coordinate 113,411 of CAMRHE010000941.1, forward strand.
GTACCCATGTCTAGTGCCTGTACCAATTTCTAGTGTCTGTGCCCTTGTCTAGTACCTGTACCCATGTCTAGTGCCTCTGCCCTTGTCTAGTACCTGTACCCATATCTAGTGCCTGTGCCCTTGTCTAGTACCTGTACCCATGTCTAGTGCCTGTGCCCTTGTCTAGTACCTGTACCCATGTCTAGTGTCTGTGCCCTTGTCTAGTGCCTGTGCCCTTGTCTAGTACCTGTACCCTTGTCTAGTGCCTGTACCCATGTCTAGTGTCTGTGCCCTTGCCTAGTACCTGTACCCTTGTCTAGTACCTGTGCCCTTGTCTAGTGCCTGTGCCCTTGTCTAGTACCTGTACCCTTGTCTAGTGCCTGTGCCCTTGTCTAGTACCTGTACCCTTGTCTAGTGCCTCTGCATTTGTCTAGTACCTGTACCCTTGTCTAGTGCATGTGCCCTTGTCTAGTGCCTGTACCCTTGTCTGGTGCCTGTGCATTTGTCTAGTACCTGTACCCATGTCTAGTGCCTTGTCTATTTCCTGTTTCTGCAAAACACTATAGTGCTATTACTAAAATAGACATTCCAGGACCTTAGACTGTGAAAATGATTTCAGAAAAGGTCCTGGAAGCTGCACGAGCTGCTACTGATAATATTGAGGAAGGTAATAGGGCTTGATAGAGAGGAAGCCATAGGGAGCAGATTATATGAGAGGCAGAGGAAGCATTTTGCCAGAAAAGGTAGGGCAGAAGAAAAGGGGGTCAGGACTTTGATGAATCTGAGGTCCCATGGCAATTCTCAATACTATCTGCAGGCAGCAGAGAGAGGCTTCCTATTTGCACACCAACCCATGATGGAAAAAAAGGTCACAGAATAAAGAAAGCCACTGTGAGTAGACAACTGTCAGTATTGCGGGCATAGCCTTTCAGACAATATAGGGAGTAAAAATAAAAATCTCCATCGTGTCCCTTTAAATATTCTTTGAGACATATTGAGCTCTAAGAGGGTCTTTAAACAGTCATGTTACCTATTTTTAATGGTGAATTGTTCATCTCCTGTATAACCCTATGGTGCCTTCTTTAGATGCTGATTCAGATATACATCAAGCTCTATGTTTAGCCCATGCCATGTTTTAAGTCAATGAACAGGTGGTGGATTTTCAACACACCCAGGAACTTTTTTGAAGCAAAAACTATTAGAATATCTATAATTACTTTTGCTTGAGATGTCTACCTATAAGTAGACTCTGCCTGTACCTCCTATAGAAACACCTTCTTCTCTGCATTCTGCCGTACTATTGTGCATGGACTTTTTTAGACACATTGTAACATGCAACTTATCCAAAAATGTCCAATAGTAACTATTTTCAGTAGTTGCCAAGAGTAACTGAGCTGTCACTGGCTGTTTTAGATGTTGTCTATGAGGTTACTCTCGGTCATTTGACCTAGTTGCAGTCACCAAGATTAACCTACTGGGCCCCATGATCTAAACCAACCAATGACAGCAGCGATCTGAGCTGTAAATGGCTGGTTTAGATTGGTTACTCTGTTTTTGAAACTAGGTCAATGACCGAATTTCCATGGTGAAGAGTAATTCTACCATTTTGAGCAATTTGTCTTAAGTAAAACCTAAAAATTTCATATTTGCTGGAATCCAAAATTTGGGGGAAATTTTGTCCAAATTTAATTTGTACCAAATTAATTTACTCATCTCTACTTGTAAGATCTGATTGTGAAGTGGAATCTTCCAGGAGTAACAACATCACAAACTCATAGAGTGTGGTCATCGAGTGCTGGAGAGGAGAGTGACCCATAGAAGTCACCTGTAGAAGTGACATCATCGGAGGAGCTTTATGAAATGGGTTTCCATTGGAACAGCTGCATGCCATGCTCAATGTTGGCTGGAATGCTGTAAAGCAAGTAGTCAGTGAACCGTGAAAAGTTATCTGAAGTGATGAAAAGTGATCGACACATTTTGTAGTCTGATGGATTTGGAATGTACAGCATCTTTAGTAAAATTTGGGTGCCATTTTTTATTTATTAAAACCAAATTGAAATCTATCACTTTTTTCTAATCTGTTTTTCTATTTCCTGTCCATGATTATGGGGGCGGCCATCTCGCCTGAGCTTCACTCCGTCTCTTTTAACAGCATTTAGTGATCTGCTTTACAGCATAGTCATGGCCATAGGCAGCAATAGTCTGGAGTTGACTCATTGAGGTCAATTTGAGAGTTTTCTAGACATGCTCAGTGCAGGGAGGGGGAGGAGATAAGCTGTGACATCATCTATTGTCAGTAATGATGTAATGATGGTATCTTTAGAGGTGTTATCTTATGTTGGTACACTTATGGACATCCCAATCTTATACATTAATCTAATGTTTTTCAGCAAAATCTACAAAAGTGAACATGAGCTTCTTAGTATACATATTGATCAAGGTGTATAAGCCCACTAGCCACTTCATGGCAACCTCTTTATAGTGGGTCCCTATTCTACTGGGTGCACAGCGACCAACACCACCACAATGCAGCGCACAGGGGGAACAACCCAGCAGTCCAGCAACACCAAGCCCCCAGACTCTGGGCCACACCACCCCACGGGCACAGCATCACAGGAGCGGCAGACATATCTTATGTTGTGTTCCCGTCTGTCTTGTTTGTGATGTAAATGAGGTGACTGCTGCAGTGAAAATCCCTACAAAAAGTGTTCATCTATTATTAGACTTAGTGGCCAGAGTAAAAATCGCAGGATATAGTCATTTTTTTTAAAATATAGATAGTGACATGGAAATTAAATTAAAATCATCAAAAATTATAAAAAAAATATGTTTCACATAAAAACTTGTTTCTTTTTGGTGACACATTCCCCATAAGCATTTTTAAATAATTTTTTAAATTATTTTATTTAAAAATTTGAAATTTATTTCATTCCTTAAAGCCTTATCTACTAAACCTGCATCGTATTATTTCCCCTCACCCACACAAAAATAAAATATCTTAAATGCTCTTTCCGTATCCCCTCCACACACACATATACACAAAAATAAAAAAAAATAACTTACCTCCATCCAGTCTGAGACCTCAACAAGTTAGAAACACATCATCTATAGTAATATTTCAACTGGAATCGCTTCAAAGAATCCCGTAAAATATATATAAATATCGGCCATTTCCCATACATCTGTTTGCTGTTACATCCAGCACTTTTTCAATAAATAGACGGTAACGTTCTGTATAAGAGTATTGACTCCGCTGCTGAGACATTGATGTAGTTATATATCCTCGTAGCTCACGGCCTTTTCCTGTACGCCCCCTCCTCCCTTCTCTACCCCCGCCCCTACAAAAAAACACTTTATCATTTTCCAAAACTAAAATTTCAGGTCTTCGGTTTAGGTTTATAATATGCACAATAAATTACAAAAAAATCCAGATTTCAGCCAAACCAGTGATTTCCCTATTTATGTATATGGGATTTTTGGGGGGATATGACGTCACCTCATTAATGGGCCCTCAGGAAATCCTTGTAATGCCCCCAAAAAGTAATGATTTAAAAAAAAAAAAAAAAGTTTTGATGAAATTGTAACAAAATTGTTGACCGAAGTTAATTAGAGATTGTAGGAGGAACACGAGCCGCTTAGGACATGAGTGATGTGGGGAAAGTGTACAGTGGGGAAAAAAAGTATTTAGTCAGCCACCAATTGTGCAAGTTCTCCCACTTACAAAGATGAGGCCAGCCTGTAATTGTCATCATAGGTAGACCTCAACTATGAGAGACAAAATGAGAAAACAAATCTAGAATATCACATTGTCTGATTTTTAAAGAATTTATTTGCAAATTATGGTGGAAAATAAGTATTTGGTCACCTACAAACAAGCAAGATTTCTGGCTCTCACAGACCTGTAACTTCTCCTTTAAGAGGCTCCTCTGTCCTCCACTCATTACCTGTAGTAATGGCTCCTGTTTGACATTGTTATCAGTATAAAAGACTCCTGTCCACAACCTCAAACAGTCACACTCCAAACTCCACTATGGTGAAGACCAAAGAGCTGTGGAAGGACCAGAAACAAAATGGTAGCCCTGCACCAGGCTGGGAAGACTGAATCTGCAATAGGCAAGCAGCTTGGTGTGAAGAAATGGAAATGGAAGACATACAAGACCACTGATAATCTCCCTCCATCAGGGGCTCCACGCAAGATCTCACCCTGTGGAGTCAAAATTATCACAAGAATGGTGAGCAAAAATCCCAGAACCACACGGGGGGACCTAGTGAGTGACCTGCAGAAAGCTGGGACTAATGTAACAAAGGCTACCGTCAGTAACACACTACGCCGCCAGGGACTCAGATCCTGCAGGGCCAGACGTGTCCCCCCTGCTTAAGCCAGTACATATCCGGGCCCGTCTGAAGTTTGCTAGAGAGCATTTGGATGTTCCAGAAGAGTATTGGGAGAATGTTATATGGTCAGATGAAACTGTTTGGTAGAAACACAACTCGTGGTGTTTGGAGGAGAGTGAATGCTGAGTTGTATCCAAAGAACACCATACCTACTGTGAAGCATGGGGGGGCAACATCATGCTTTGGGGCTGTTTCTCTGCAAAGGGACCAGGACGACTGATCCGTGTACATGAAAGAATGAATGGGGCCATGTTTCGTGAGATTGTGAGTGCAAACCTCCTTCCATCAGCAAGGGCATTGAAGATGAAACGTGGCTGGGTCTTTCAGCATGACAATGATGCCAAGCACACCGCCAAGGGCAACGAAGGAGCGGCTTCGTAAGAAGCATTTCAAGGTCCTGGAGTGGCCTAGCCAGTCTCCAGATCTCAACCCCATAGAAAACCTTTGGAGGGAGTTGAAAGTCCGTGTTGCCCAGCGACAACCCCAAAACATCCCTGCTCTAGAGGAGATCTGCATGGAGGAATGGGCCAACATACCAGCAACAGTGTGTGCCAACCTTGTGAAGACTTACAGAGAATGTTTGACCTCTGTCATTGCCAACAAAAGGTATATAACAAAGTACTGAACTTTTGTTATTGACCAAATACTTATTTTCCACCATAATTTGCAAATAAATTCTTAAAAAATCAGACAATGTGATTTTCTGGATTTGTTTTCTCATTTTGTCTCTCATAGTTGAGGTCTACCTATGATGACAATTACTGGCCAGCCTCATCTTTGTAAGTGGGAGAACTTGCACAATTGGTGGCTGACTAAATACGTTTATTCCCCACTGTATATGGAACAGGCTTTTCCCATGATAATTGCTCTAAGTTCTGTTGGCTTCAGAGCTGACACTCGTTACAATAATTAACATGTGATTCTGTGTATACATATTCATATTCACGTTCCTTGTACCATGTGATGAATAATTGTCTGTACTCGCTAACAATTTATAGTCCAATCTTCTGCCGGTATTCTGCATAAGATCAGGTTTTGGAAAATAAAGCAGTAGGATAAAGAATGCAGGAAGTGCCTGCTGGGACAAGTAGTGCAGCAGACTCATATTGTCATAAAGAATTTTTACCCTAAAGGGGTTTTCCAGGCAAAACCTTTTTCAAAAAAGGTCTGTTAGTGCTATTAATGGATTAATAAGTGCACCCAACTACCTTTATCAGTGTTTTGAGTGATTTCTGGGTTTCTCTGTGAGCTCCTGGCATCTTCTGCATTTGTTTATACTGTCATCTTCCTGTTCTGTTTTCCTATAACTACCATGATGTCTTGGGCCGCTCAGAGCTGACTCATACCACCTCCCTTTCTCCCTCCCTTCCCCTCCCTGTTTCCCTAGCTAGACCACCCACTATTAGCCCTTCCTAACTAACTCAACCCCCCCATCATACTTACCTGTCTTCCAGACGGGACCTTCTGGGCACGGGACGTCAATTCTTTCTGGGCTACTGCACATGCCAGCACTCCGGCTCTATTGCGCAAGCATGGGCCGGCGTCAAGAAGAGGCAGTACCAGTCAGCCAGAAGGAAGTGACTTCTCATGCCCAGAAGGTCCTGCTCGGAACACAGGTAAGTATGATGGGGTGGGGGATTAGCATAGGTGACGTTGCCTTCTCAGAAGCAGGGAAACGGAACATCATTGGAAAATAGAAAAATGTGTCTGGAGCGGTCACATGAAGGGTTTTTTGTGCTAAAAAAGTTCCCTTTGACCATTTTTCAACCATGCCTCAGTGGTTGGTATTTCTATAACTTCCGCCAGGATATTGCCGTAATATCTGAAATCTATACCAGTCCCCTCGTGATCTCCTGCAGTGCCTCAGAATTAATAGTTCCAACACACAATCACAAAAATAGGGGTTCCTCATATCCCCCTTATGAATGGCAGTCCCATAGACAATAAAGGGAGTGACAAAACACTTGCTCAACCGTCTACTCCATTCAGATGGGGGCAGAGAACCCCTGTTCTCATGATCATTTGGGGTCACAACTATCCAACCCCCACTGATCGGTTCAAGTTACCAGAATATCTCTTTAAGAAGATGGCACAACTACAATAGTATAAGATGTAGAACTCTTTAATCCATGTAGACTATGAATACTACCTTACTCGTGGCATCAAGTAGTGTATGATACTGTATCATTAGGGATGTACATAAAAAAGATGGGGCCCTATGGCAATATTTACAATGAGCCCATTTTATGTGTCGGCTTATACCATCACATGATCCCCCAGTTGGGTGTTCTATGCTTGTTCACCCTCCTGACTACCAATGACATGTAGAAGCTGTAGTCGGTGGAAGCCTTACCTGGTATGGTTCCTCCTCTTCCTTGATTTCTAATGTTGCAAACCTAGGATTGTGCAGCTTAGACCGCATCTATGGTATACAGTATATACCCTTGTGTATCATCCAACTTATTGAGGAATAGTATGTGCAAGTACAGTGGTGATTGAAAATTTATGATCCCTTCAGAATTATCTATATTTCTGCATAAATTTGACCTAAAACACAAATTCTAAAAGGAGATAAAAAGAACCAAATCAAACAAATGATAAAAAAAATATTAGAACTGGTTATTTATTTATAGAAAAAAAATCACCCAACATCACATATCTGTGAGTGGTAAATGTATGTGAACCTTTATTTTCAGCAATAATTGCATCTAAAAATTTTCAGTAATTGTGGATTAGTCCTGCACATCAGCTTGAAGGAGGCTTTAATCCATTTCTCCATACAAAACTGCTTCAACTCTGTTATTTTGGAGGTTTCCTCCCATGAACTGCTCGTTTCAGGTCCTTCCACAACATTTCTATTGGATGTGACTTGGGAATCCCAATACTATAACGTTATTCTTCTTTAACCATTCTTTGGTAGAATGACTTGTATGCTTAATGTCATCTTGCTGTATGGCCCTTGTTCTTTAGAGATTCAGCTGACAGACAAATATCCTGATGTTTTCGTTTAGAGCTTGCTGGTATAATTCAGAATTCATTGTTTTCAGAATTCATGGTGGATGCATGAACATTCCCATTAGTTAATGTGAGAAAGGCCTTTAGTTACTTAGAGGTTGCCTTTGACTCAATGGTGATCTTGCAGACTATTATATGCCTTGGTGTTGGTATGATCTTTGTTGGTCGACCACTCCTGGGGAGGGTAATAATGGTCTTGAATTTCCTCCATTTGTACGCAATCTGTCTGACTGTGGATTGATGGAGTCCAAAATGTTTAGAGATGGTTTTGTAACCTTTTCCAGCCTGATGAACATCATCAACTCTTCTTCTGAGGTCCTTAGAAAGCTCCTTTGTCATGATACACTTCCACAAACATGTTGTGAAGATCAGACTTTGATAGATCCCTGTTCTTTATATAAATCAGGTTGTACGTTCACACATTTTTGTCATCCCATTGATAACCTAAAGGTTCACATACTTTTGCCACAAACAAATGTGATACTTGATCATTTTCATCTATAACTAAATAAGTCTAATATTGTTGACTCATTTGTTTGATTTGGTTCTCTTTAGTTACTTTTAGGGCTTGTGTGAACACCTGATGTAGTTTTAGGTCAAATTTATGCAGAAATATCGAAAATTTAGAAGGGTTCACAAACTTTTAGGCACCACGGTATTCATATTTATTTCTCATGAAAACTTATTAATAGTATCAAAGGGAACCTGACTCCATCAGTGCTTAATAATGGCTGTAATGAATGGGAGTCAATGAATATAGAAATGTCATAGATTATTACAGTCTCCAGGAAGTGATGGCGTACAGCCCCTCATCCAGAAAATTAAAGGGGAGCTGCATACAGAGCCTTGTCTGTGTTTATAGTGTGCAGAGGTCCAATGATGCTTTATCTAAGTGTCCAAGAGCAGTTATTAACGTGCCCAACCTCTAATGATATAACTCTGTGCTCATTCTGTCCCAGTCTATACAGCAAAGCTGGACAAAACAGGAAGTGTCACTCTAATAGGTGTTTTCCAGGAGGCAGAGTAAAAAAAAATGCATTTTACCAGATTTAGTTGTTTGGATGGCAATATAAAAATCAGTATCAGGTGATACATTCCCTGTAAGTATGATCAATGAGGTCTAATAGATAGTTTTTGAAATTACCCCATAAGAAATAAACCCTAGTGAGAAGCTACTGCCTCCAATGTCTCTACCAAATTGGGTTATCAACTGATGGGACTTTGGAGTCCAGTATTGTGTCAAATTCTGGGTCTCTCAGAGTATCTTCCTTTAGTTTGGTGGGTCGTTCTTACCCTGCCACTTAACCAAGATTCTATCCTTCATAGAATTTCTTCATCTTCATCAGTGTTCACAAGTAAATAATGAAACGGAAAAAAAAAAACTTGTTTCAAAATTATTTGTTATATTGGAAAATATAATATTTTATTTAATTGTTAATAAAAACACACCAAAAATGTCTTTATTTTAAAGTTAAGATCCAACAATATCAAGAAATCTGAGAATTCAGGAGATTTGGGTGCAAGACGGTTGTTCATTGTGAAGGGTAGTTAAATTTATCGACACCAATTCCTTGCCCCAAGGGGCTCACATTCTAAATATACCTCTATCAAGCTCAGAGGAAGAAAAATTGCCATTGCCAATATTTTTGAGCTGGACAGCCTGAAGGAAAGTCACACAACATTGGGAGAACAGACCAACTCCATGCACATGTTACCTTGGGTGTGTTTGAGTACCAAAAACCAACTAAGCCAAGGTGCCATCTTACTTCATACTCCTTGATATTTTCAGCCTTAATTCAATATTTATTGGTTAATATGTAAATATTTTATTATTAATTCAAAAATGTAAAATTGCAGAATTTTATTGCCTCTGAATAACTTTTTTTTTCTATAAAAGTGAAAAATTTTGTGTTTGTAAACTGGATAAATTATTTTATTCCCATATCCACCAACATAGTTTTTATTTATTTAACCAAAAAACTTACTTATGACGATCCTTACTGGATATACAGATCAGAACCCTGTGGGCACATATTATCTGGCGTCTTAGATTCTGCTCACCAGATAGGTCATACCTTAGAGGGATTTAGGTAAATACCTATCCTAAAGAGAGGTCACCAATGTGAGCTCAGTAGAGGTCCAACATCAAACACCGCCATTGATCAGCTGTTGTCAGCAGCTGATAAACAGAGAATGGAGCAGGAAGCAGACAGCGCTGTTCTCTGTGTAGTGGCTAAACTGAGTCATTACAGTTTAGCTCTCATTCAAATGGATGTGAGCTGATCTGCAGTACCAAGTCTGGCCACCACACATAGAACGGAGCTGTTGGCTTCCTGCTCCATTCTCTGTGTATCAGCTGCTGAGAATATGTGATCAGTGGCAGTGACGGGGTGTCGGACCCTCAATGATCTTATATTGATGACCTATGCTTAAGATAGGTCATCCATATTTTTAGAGTGGAAGACCCCTTTAAGTATGCATTATGAATACCCATATTTTACAAGTGATATGCACTATACAGTAATATGTAAATAGACAGTAGACATCCTTGTCCTTAGGACGTCTAGGCACAAACAGTAGGCTGCAAAGTAAATATGGCCTCCCTATAGTGAAAACTATATTCAATTTCTCAGCACACATATATAGCTCTATAGTCATATTCAGGATTGTACCAATGACAGGAGCCGCACAGTACTAGACCGTGTAGCTCCAGCTTTTCCTTTAATGATGGATGGTAAGTCTGCGGGTAAGGGTAGGTCATCTTTAGTTTGCCAGATGGAAAGACGTTAGTGGCGTTATATTACAAAACCATTGCGATGGGCCACAAATGTAGGTATTGGTATGTGCCATCTTTCATCTCCTAGGGGTCATCTGTAAAAAAATAAATAAATAAATAAATAAACCAAATATTAATATTTTGCTTCCAAAACATTGATGATAGGCATTACCTATAGGTCAGATAATCAATACTACTCTTAAAGGGGATATCCACGGACTTGAAATTAACTTATCTGGTCCTTGTATTTGTTGTAGTTGGACCTGGAGGTCCGGGCTGGTTCTGACTCCAGGTCACCTGATTGGAACGAGCCCCCGTTCCTCCTGCCTCCTCCCTCCTCTCATGGCTATGGGGGATGGCTGACATTAGTAAATCCAGTCCCCATTGTACAGGTAAGTACTGGTTCAAATAGGAGAGGAGGGAGGAGCTACCCAGAAGATGGGGACTAGTTTTGATCACATGACTCAGAGATGGAACCAGCCCAGCACCCCTAGTTCCAGTTGCAACAAATATCAGGACCAATTAAGTTAATTTTATCTCCCTGAATAACCCCTTTCACTTAGGAGAAACTATCAGTAGCCAAAAAAATACATGGCTGTGCTCAACCTGTCCAAGGCTGTGCGGTATAGCGGCTTATCCCGATTACTTTCAATGGAGCTAAACTGCAATACAATACTCAACCCATAGTCAGGTGGGGTGTCTTTTCCAAACAAGCCTGTTCCAAAAAAATGAGAAATTATGTCATTGGGGGCGTAAACAGGGGGCGTGGCCATTGTGCAATAGAAGGTGCTTAACTCCATGGTGTTCGTAACTCCTATATTATAATGGAGAGAACCACATCTGTAGTGTCCAGAGAGAGATCCCAGATGCAAAGATAGACGGACCTGGTGTCCATTACACTGTCCATAACCCTTGGGCGAATTCCTCAACCCAATAGTATAGGGCAGGGGTACGGACCAGGCAGAGCAGAGATGTCAGCTGCGGCTCTGGAGTCTGAATTACCTTTAAGCGTCAGGTCCGGGGCCTTAAGGGCTGGTCTGGGGGCTGATTCATTTTAGGGGTCTGGTCTGGGGAAGGTTTGGCTAATTTTAGGGTTTTGTTTTGGGTCAGGGGCCCAGCTGAGAGTTACCCTGTTGCCCTATGAGCCAGTCTGGGTCGCTGGTCTGGGGTCTGAATGAGTTTAGGGCTTATTCTAGGGTCTGAATCAGTTTGGGAGTTTGGAGAGCTTAATTAATATTGGGGGTCTGGTTTCCCCCAAAATAAATCTTGATGTAAAAAATTGTACAAAATTTTGCCAAACAATTACAAGACGACATCTTTACTGTTGGTGTTTGGACCTTCTAGACCCAATAAAGTGGGCCTTTAGTAAAAGTAGATGAGTACCCCTAGGACAAGGAACAGGATCAGCCAGGGGCCAAGCATGGGACCAGCACCCCATAGCATGGGGTGACTCTAGGATGCACCCTTAACCATGTATGCCATAAATGTTACTCATCTTTCCTAATACCCCTCTTCCCAATCTCCTCTATATCCCTGTAAATTTTTATAGGTTCCTCCACAGTAATATTTAAAGGGCCAGTACTGATTTTACAGAATAGACATCAATCATATGTCTTTTCTGGTAGCGAATATTGACTAATGTCACCTTCATCCAACTATTTTTGCTTGCAATCATACCTGAGCGCCCTCTCCAGCTACGAGCCACTGAACTTGTATGAACCTGACCTAGTTTGCTCGTAGTCGCTTGGCACAGGCGCAGGGCGAGTCATATATCATAGTAATAATAACGTATACTTCCAGACAATTACAGCCTCAGTCAGCAGACACCAGTAAAGTATGTATTACACACAATGGTGCGATGGTCAGCCGCGCTGGTCCAGAAATGAGCAGGTTTTGTTGGACACATATCACTTTACCGGAACGACAATAGTGCGAGGAAGGATAAAACTGAGATGGGAATCTGTAAGTAACAAACCGTGAAATATGCAAGAGCCATAAATGGATGGTTACAAGCCTGAACCGAAGAGGAAGCGGATGGGGCCGAGACTCCAGATACTGCTGCTGGAGAGAAGCCAGGGCCATGTTCACACACAGAGGGTCAAGTCTTTTAGAATAGTTGTGTTGGGTTATGGTTGCCATAAGGATATGTTATTGGTATTATTACTATGGACACCGGGTAACCACCATGTATGGGGTGTCCATAGTCTCCTTGTCCATAGAACATAAGATGGTGGATAACAGTACACCTCATATGCCCTGCACATCCGGTGCATGCGCGGTGAAGCAAGATGCACCATTCTCAGCCAATGTTCCCTCTAAGCCTCAGCAGCTGCGGTGTCGAGTGGTTATTGAGCTGGGTGGACAAAATTGGCTCACCTCATACAACGAAAAATGTATTGCAGGTCACATCCCCTGGTTACAAGCCTTGCCCCCTGGTTATAGGGGATGCCCCTCACTCATTTCTATGCCGTGCTCCCTTTATGCCAAAAGATAATTCCCTCTTATGTCCCCATACACAGTATACTGCCCACTTTATGCCATCCACGCAGTATAACATCCCCTTTATGTCCCCACAAATTATAATGCTCCCTTAATTCCACCAACCAGAATAATTCCCCCCACACTATAAAGTCTCCTTATGCCCTTCACATGGTATAATAGACCCTTATGCCCCAACACACAGTATATTGGCCTGTATGTCTCCACATAGTATAATTCCCCCTCACATAGTATAATGGCTCCCTTGCTCAAGTCTTTTAGAATGGTTGTGTTGGGTTATGGTTGACATAGTTAGGATATGTTATTGGTATTATTGCTATGGACACCGCGGTGCTGCCCCCACACACAGTATAAAAACCTGCATAGTGTCCCCATATGTAGTATAATACCCCCCTCAGTACCCCCACATGCAGTCTAATGACCGCTTCAGTGCCCCCACACACAGTAATACCAAGGGAGTGAGCTGGATCCATTACTCGCTCCTCACTTCTTCTCCGCTCGGGGTCTGATATTTTGTCAGCACTTGGTCCCCAGGATCAGAGTTGCGAGTAGTGAATCTAAGTCACCGCTTGTTCCCCGAGACACCTGTAACACAGTGAGCGCCTCCATCAGTACTGCGGGGATATCCTGCTAAGGCAGGCAGACAGGCTATCCAAGGTATAATAAAGATGGCGCCAACCACTGCACACGGCCATTCATCCTTACTCAGAGCCGCATCGCCATGTACCTTATTGGGAACACTGTTTTTCAGCTCCATGTGCCAATATACTACACTGGGCCCCCACATTCATCTCCCAAATAAGACATACATTCATTTACTAAAGACTGCATGGATGGGCGGCTTTCATATAGACAGATTTGGGACCCTAATACTGGGCTGCATTATGTCCTGCCGGTAGTTTAGTAGCCCCAAATCATCTGACAGGTTCCCTTTAAAGGAACTGTACAGGATTACATAAACATCCTCCAGAAACAGCACCACACCTGTCTACAGGATATGTCTGGTACTGCAGTTCAGCCTCATTCACTTTAAAGGAGCTGAGCTGCAATACCAGAGGTAGGGGGTTGGTGGGTGCTGGAATAAAGAAGCCATATTGTTTAATGCTATGCAACCCCTTTAAGAGTTTTGTGCTCCTGGTCTCCCCAGAAGATGACATACAGATACTATATAATCAACATTGCAAATCCTAAAATCATGAAACAGCCGCCTTTTAGAGTCAGTTTTATGGCAGCAACACCCAGACATCCCATTTCTTCTTAAAGGTTATATGGGGGAAGGTTGGCTCTTGTTCTCATAATACGCACCCTAAAACGTGACTGTGTTACGGCCGCCTAAAACACAAGACAAGGGCACATCACAATGGCGAGCGCCAGACACGAGCCTGTGGATGTATATAAGCGGGGCGCGCTGGGTAGACATTTTAATAGCAGCTCATACCAAGTAATGGGGAGGGAAATTAAAGGTCATTACAAGCAGGACAAAAAAAATCAAAGCTATAAATTATCCTAATGTATTTCCTTCCATTGCTGTGTCCAGCCTGCCACCTGGCACAAAGACAATCTCCACGGCGCTGCCTATCAGTGTGATGACCTGGTTTCTGCGGCGAGCATCCTTCTGAGATCAAAGCAGGATTAACGTAATTGCCCAGTGTTTGCATTGCGCCTATCACGAATTGTGGGGCCCGCTCCAAAAATAATATAGACCGTAATATATGCTGTCCGCTAATAGCAAACAGCGGGGACACCAAACCCAGGGCTGTACTTACAGCTTCACGTTCGCTTTCAAAAAATTTACACATTTTATAAAAAACGGAAACGCAAATTATATTTTGTGCTATAATGAAAGATTAAAAGTGTAAAAAACACAAGGAAGAGAAATCTACATTATTACATTCTAACTTAAAGGGGATAAAAATGGTTGCTTTTTTAAGTTAAAAACTGACATGGAGGCGGCCATATTGGAGGCAAACACTTCACTGTATTTTTTTGTATAGAGGGGGTTTGCAGGCAATAGGCAGATGAATAGAATGGGAGTTAATGGATACAAATGTGTCAATAGACTTAAGAGGACGCTGCCGATGGTGTCAACCATCGGTGTTTGTCAAGACCTTCATCCCCTATTTCATTCAGTACATATGCACTGCTCAGCCAAGCATGCATGTGCATGAGATGGGCACCATAACACAATTGCAGGTAGGTGGAGTACAGCCCCATCCACCAGAAACCACAGAGTGGCAGTTGAGCTGCATGCAAAGTCTTATCTTTGTTATATTGTATAGTGTTGTTATCCTACCTTATCTAGGCCAACAGACATTCAATATGTCTTATGTTGTTAAAATCCTGCCCTCTTTCTTCTGTATAGACTGGGACATAGTCAGCAGAGCTATGTCATTACTATTACAGTATTAGTTGTTCTCATTTTCTATGCAGAATTCACATTGTCCACTAAAGAAAAGATAAAAGATAAAAATGTAGTGCACTTCAGCTTAGCTGTATAGCCTGGGGCATGGTCAGCAGAGTCATCTCATTACCATTAGAGTATAGCATCAGAAGAGTCATCTCAACTCAAGAGTCTCATTACTATTAGACGGTGGTCTCAGTAGAATAATCTTATTAGGAGAGGAGTTGGGCAGAGGGCAGAGTTGACAGTTAATGAAAATGAAATGCAAACTCTGCCCTCAAACCATAAAGATTAATAATAATTATTCTACAGACACTTACACACTAATAGTAATAAGATGCCTCTGCTGACTCCAACATGGAAGGAAAATGAGTTGACTCTTTTTATGCTATACTGTAATGGTAATGAGATGACTCTGTCAACTATATCCCAGTATATACAGTAAAGCTGACGTAAGCTTCAGAATACAGGATGTCTGTCTATATCTTATAGCTTAGAGGCCATTCACACAAAGGAATTCAGAGAGGAATTTGAGGTGATTCCTCTCCAAATTTCCGGGCCTGTAGTGCCCGTGGGTTTGCATTCTCTTTAACCTTAGATACAATGGAGCTAGTCAGCCTGAGCCTCACACCGCAGATTCTGAGGCTGAATCAGCCAAGGAATCCACAATAAGATCGACTAGGATGCTTTGTTTTCAGTGCGAAAAGAAGTGTCCATCGCTGCCTCCCATTGGAAACAATGGGAGACGGATTCTGGGTGGAATTTGGAGGTGAATTTGAGGCGGAATCTGCTTCAAAATCAGCTCCAAATTCCTCCATGTGGAGTGTGAATACAAGAACATTTTGGATTTTTTTAGATAGAAAATTACAAAAACAAATTATAAAAATCTCAAAACTATCTTTGAAAACATGTTTGTAATAAAAACGTAAGTAATGTGTCACTTTCCAAAGATACATTTCCTTTGAAAATAATTTGCAGATCTCCACCTGGAGCAAAAACAGAGGGAAATTTCCCTTCGTCGGTATCCATTGTTCCTATTTTGTCCAAGTTTGGTTTGTGCTGTGGTTATTACATGGAATGTATTGCGGGATTAGAAGTCATTAAGTAGTCAGTGAATATTTGACTCAAATGTTTGCTCACATAAAACATATAACAAACTGAAGAGCTGCATAAAAGTGAACTGTAAAAAGTAAACTCTGGTTACAGGCTTTTATATTCTCCACAAAACCAAATATGTGTTAATTACCTAGTAGTGGAAGTAATGATGGAAATAAAATTATTGTCTTTCATTCAAAACAATAGAAAATCAAACTAATATATACATGAAGTTCTAAAATACATCACTAGGACAGATTAAATCTGACGTTTTTGGTTTATGTCAACAAAGTTAAATCATTACATTATGAAACGTTCTTTAGCTTTCAAGTATATACTGTGTGTATTAACTGCTGATTCATTAGATAGGAGAAACATGGAATGAGACAGATAGATAGATAGATAGATAGATAGATAGATAGATAGATATGTAGATAGATAGATAGATAGATAGATAGATAGATAGATATGAGATAGATAGATAGATAGATAGATAGATAGATAGGAGATAGATAGATATGAGATAGATAGATAGATAGATAGATAGATAGATTGAGATAGATAGATAAATAGATATGAGATAGATATAGATAGATGATTGATAGATAGATAGATATGAGATAGATAGATGATAGATAGATAGATAGATAGATAGATAGGAGATAGATAGATTGATAGATAGATATGAGATAGATAGATAGATAGATAGATAGATATGAGATAGATAGATAGATAGATAGATAGATGTGAGATAAAGATAGATAGATAGATAGATAGATAGATGATACATGGAATGATTTATAGATAAATATATAGATATATAGGAGATACATGGAATGATAGATAGATAGATAGATAGATAGATAGATAGATAGATAGATAAATAGATATGGATAGATAGATAGATAGATAGATAATACATGGAATGATTGATAGATTGATTAGATACATAGATTATACATATATATGACATAGATAAAAAGATAGGAGGTAGATAAATCGATGATAGATAGATAGATAGATGACAGATAGGGAGGGAGTAGATAAATATATGATAAATCAATAGATAGATAATTAGGAGATAGATGGAATGATAGCTCATAGATAGATAAATACATAAATAAATAAATATAGATATATATGACAATAACAAAAGGGATAGATAAAAAGACCCCGACTACATACTCCCATTTTTTACAGGACTGTCTCCACAGATGAGACTACAAAGAGCAGGACTTCTGCAGACTTTTGGAAATTTTTCACAGGTAGGATGGGATTTTCCATTCCATGCTATATTTCCATTAATATCCCAGCCCTGTATCTTAATATGTATATGTTCTTTTTTTCACACTGTATATGAATCATCCTGTAGAGTAACCAAAATGTTGGCTTCAGGCGACCCATGGTCTTAGTACAGAGCTCACCCTATGACACGCTTCCATGTGACTCATATGTTAGACTGATAAAGGATGTGTATTTGGAAAAGCACGACTGACATCATTTCTACATAAAAACAATTATGACCTCTTTTGATACATGTGATTGCAATCTGCTCATCCTCACAGTTCTCAGCGGCATCTCTTATTGACAGGGCTTGATTCCCAGGATGACATGAAAGGGAGCTCTCTGCTGCTTTAAAGCATATTGAATTACTCCCTTTGAGGCAACAGATCCAAAACCTCAGCTGCGGAGCTGGATATAAACTAGAAAACAAACTATTTATGTTGTTTTCAGAACAGAGATACTAGATAGATAGATAGATAAAGGATAGATAGATAGATAGATAGATAGATATGGATAGATAGACAGTAGATAGATAGATAGATAGATAGATAGATAGATATGGATAGATAGATAGATAGATAGATAGATAGATAGATATGGATAGATATGATAGATAGATAGATAGATAGATAGATAGATAGATAGATAGATATGAGATAGATAGATGAGATAGTAGTAGATAGATAGATAGATATGGATATATAGATAGATAGATAGATAGATAGATAGATAGATAGATAGATAGATAGATATGGATAGATAGATATGAGATAGATAGATATGAGATAGATAGATAGATAGATAGATAGATAGATATGAGATAGATAGATAGATAGATAGATATGAGATAGATAGATATGAGATAGATAGATAGATAGATAGATATGAGATAGATAGATATGGATAGATAGATAGATAGATAGATAGATAGATATGAGATAGATAGATATGAGATAGACAAAAAAAAAAAAAAAAAAAAAAAAAGATAGATAGATAGACAGACAAGTAGATGGTTAGATGGATATATTTCTTTGTCTATCTATCTATCTATCTATCTATCTATCTATCTATCTATCCATCCACCCATCCATCTCTCTAGTATCTCTGCCAGATAGATATCTACTGACCCCACCCACTATTTGCTTTGGATAAACTTTTACGTAGACTGTGGGATTCGGAAATTCTGACCCAATGGTCCTTCCATGAAAAATCTGCTGCAGATCAAGCAAGAGATAGGCACCTGGATTAGACTACACTATGGCCTTTCCTCTAGGGATGAGGATTATAATTTTGAGAAATGGCATTTGTGGTGTCTGTAGGGGGTGTCACTTCGCTACTCCCAAATAACAGACTCAAAAGCCAAACCAAAAATACATTTCTTGGGGTTCTTAAAAGGAAAGTATTTCATTGTAGTAAAAATGTCGGTGGAGATGGTTATTTTGTAGGCACACACTTCTGATACAGGCAGTGCAGCAGGATTGGTGTGCTTTATGGCAACCACTATAAATAGGAGTCAATTGACAGTAAAATCACATAGATATTATCATCTCCAAGAAGTGATGGGGTGCAGCACCTCCCCTAGAGATCAGAAAGTAACAGAGAAGCTTCATCTGTGTGTATAATGTTCTATGCTGTCTCCAAACATTAACTTTTCTACTTTCTAATGCTAATGAGACGACTCCGCTTATTCTGTCCTAGTCTATACAGCAAAGCAAACAACTGAAATCAGGAAGCGTCAACTTGTTGTGATCAACTCTAGTGGCCAGTGTGGAAACTACAATAAGTGATCAAAATAAGTTTATACCTGATGTTATTTTCATATTTAAGAAATGTGTGGCCAGTTTTTCAGCGTTTTTTTTTTATTATTATTATTAAAACCAGATAGTGAAATCTATAATTTTTTTCTAATTTGCTTTTATTTTCTGATTGCAAATATTTTATTCTATGGTCTGTACATGATTATGGGGGCGGCTATCTTGCCTGAGCTTCTCCTCTGCTCTGTTAACAACATTTAGTGATCTGCTTTACAGCATTGTCATGGCCATAGACACAGTAGCAATAGTCTGAAGCCAACTCATTGACATGTGCAGGGAGGGGGAGGAGATAATCTGTGACATCAACTATCTGTAATATTGGTGTTATCTTCTATTGTAATCCTGTCTGTGATGTAAATGAAGATACTGATGCAAAGAAAACCCCTACAAAATAAGGAAACGTCAGGCTATTATTAGGCTTAGCGACCGCAGTGAAAACTGCAGAATATAGAACTTTTTTTAAATATGTAAAATTTAAAAAAAATCTTCAGCATTGTTTAAAAAAATATGTTTAGCATATATACTTAAAAAAAAAATAGGTCATTTTCTGATGACACATTCCCTTTAAGGGGTTAAAGATATTGAACTTTTAAAACCAAATTCATATACTATTAGGAATATTTGCAGTCTTATGATTAGTTGGGTCTTATAGGGCGATCTCTGGCTGTATTGTAAGTAAACTAAATCTTTTTGGGGTCGTTGCATTGAGAAGATGCTTTGAATCCCTCACATGGAGCCTCAGCCATATGGAATAGCAGACAGAAGCCTGAACGCAGCAATAACATTACGGGAACTTGTAGATCAAAGGGCCTTCAACCTGGACTATTTACTGCCTAATAACACGCCTGTGATTGAAGGTTCTGTGGGATAGAGTCACCTAGGGATATGACTGACGAATGCTCGGTACAAAGGAGTTAAATTGTAACATGTTTCACCAAATGGTTCTCTGATGATGTCATCTGCTCTCCGCTGGCAATGGCCAAGACACTTCCTGTCCTGGACTGGTGGGATGGTGATTGACAGATTGTGATATTCCTCTCCTTCCAGATGATGACTGGAGACTGATGGTTGCTGCTCACAGGGGATATAATAAATCAGAGGGGATTATTCTATAATCATGATTAAAGGGCAATTCCATTCTAATCAGCATCCATGTGTAGATGTGGTATTAAGGTTGATTGTTCATTCCTGAAACGGCAAGTATCTCATAGCCTGGGAGGGTTTCTTTTTACTTAAATTAGAATTGTTCGCTTTCTACTTAATGTGTTCAGAAGAAAGAGAGTGACAACCAGGGGCGGGGTCAGGGGCGTGGCTATGGGAGGGGGAGAGGCCACAGTCATACCTGGAATCTAAAGTGTCCCATCTTAGAGTATAATATTATAAATAGCAGATGGAAGGTAAGGGGTCCTGGTATAGATTTTACATTGGGGCCTGAAAGTTTCAAGCTAGACCTCTGGGCAAAAACCCAAGAGGCAATGACCAAGAGGAACTCATGTCCCTCTTAATAGTTTATACAAGTAATACATGCTCCTCAAAATGCAGTTTATTGACCCAAATCAAGCATATCATGGCTGCATCCCACACTGAGTAACAGGGGAATAGCTATAGGGGGTGTAGAAGTAGCAATCGCTACCAGGCCCTGGAGCCCAAGGGGGCCCAAAGGACTCTCAACAGTATTATAGACAGTACATATTAAGTGGGTGCCCCTTTACAGATGCTTCAGCTCACAGCTCGGTAGGCTAGATAGGCTGCTGTAATATCTTGGCATTTCTCATCCAGTTTATAGAGTAGAAGTTTTAGTAACCAGATTTTTCATCAAAGTAGAAGATTTAGTAATCAGATTTTTTTTTACAAAGTAGAAGTTTTAGTAATTAGATTTTTCTGCAAACTAGCAGTTTTAGTAAACAGATTTTTTTTAAAAAGTATAAGGTTTAGTAATCAGATTTTTCTACAAATTATAAATTTTAGTAATCAGATTTTTCTACAAACTAGAAGTTTTAGGAAACAGATTTTTTTTACAATGCAGTTTTAGTAATCCTATTTTTTCTACAAAGTAAATCTCAGTGCAGAGCCCTACGTCATTATTTCCAACATCTTTAAGTAAAATCCTTAGTGTCTTATCCTTATAGAGTAATACCAGTGACTATACTTACCCACTAAACAACCCCCAAAGTACCATACAAGGGGGCCAAAAAGAAAGCACTTCCTGGTTCTCTGAAGTCACATGGTACATCACATGACCCTTCTGAGCTAGTCAGCAGGTCTTACGGCAAAAAAAAGGTATGGTATATAAGATATTTGTATATTGGAAGTTGAAATAGAAAATTTCAACCTCTAAATCTTATTTTGATAGAAATCCCCTGTTTGCCGCTAGTTTGCATTTCTTGGATAGTCTGACATCCCTCACAGTGGGCCCATGTACATTTTCAGATCTTTCCCAGAATTCCCTGTGAGCATACATGGCTTCTAGGTCTCTCTATACTGATGAAGCATTTTCCTCCAGTTTTAGAAATTAGAATTTTCTACATAGTATATCTCAGTGAAGGGCCCCTTAAAGTCCAGGAGATTCCCGAAAAGAGGGGTGGCCTCCCGAAGAATGGAAAAAATGGGCAAATCTCCTAGACTCTGGCATCTACCAGGCTCTCTGTTAATTTAAATGGGACACGACCAACTTATGTACTTGTCAAATCCAAGAAAAATGGGGCATGGCCACAAAAAAGGGTGTGGCCAATGCAAAAGGGGCATGGCTTCCCCTCATGTACCGTACTCACATGCCTGAATGTTGGTATGTTTAATAGAATTATTTAACTGCCACCAAACATCCCAGCCATATAAAGTATACCATACAGGAGTGACATCACTGCAGAGAAAATATAAGAGGAGTGACATCACTTATTCTATCACTGATGACAAAACCTTAGGTTATTTAGTGCACAGATGTGATCTCACCGATGACATCACTGCTGATATATGAGTTATAAAGTACTGGAGGGATATCACTTTGTAAGTTCAAAATGGGTTGGCTCAATAGAGAAGTGACATCACAAAAAAAGGTATAATGTAAAGGATTCACATTACTGATTGGTCAAGGCTCTCCAAAAATGAGGTATAAATATACAGGAGTGCCCTGATTACATCACTACTGTCAAAGTATTACTTACTGTGTAAGCATGACATCACTGATATGTTTCCTGTTACTCAAATTTAAGTTATAAAGTACAGAACTGGCCTTACTGATGACATCACTACTCACACAATATGAGTAACAATATATGAGTAACATCACTGAAAATCTCTGCTTTTCAAATATATAGTATACCGTAAAAGAGTGACATCATTGATGAGGGACATCAGCAGGGACAAAATAACACAATGACATGACGTGTCAAACTTATAGGAAATGACATCACTGCTAAGTGACACTAAGTGTGTAACGTATTGAGTGACATCACTGCTGACATAATATCAGTCATTAAAAGTCATAAAAGTTATCAAGTACAGGCTTTGTTGCATGGCTGATTCCATCACTGCACACTTAATATGGGTTATAATGTATAGGCGGGGCCTTACTGATGACATCACTGCTGATAAAGTAAAAGTTATAAAGTAAAGGAGTAATATCCCTGAAAAGATCTCTGCACTCCAAGTGTAAAATATAGAGAAGTGACATCATTGATGACATCCGAGGTGGCAAAATAAAACATTGCATATCAAACTCATAATGAATGACATCACTGAGGAGGTCAATGCTCATCAAATATATGATATAATTCACAGAAATTACATCCCCGATGATATCACCAATGACAAAGTATAAGTTCTAAAGCACAAGTGTTCCTGCGCACCACATAAAACATCACTGTATAATTAATATCAGGTAATGTATAGATGGATCCTTACTGATGACATCACTGCTGATAACATAAGAGTTATAATGTACAGTAACAGTACTGAAAGATCTCTGCTCTCTGATCATAAAGTAAAATGTAAAGGAGTGACATCATTAATGACATCGCAAGTGACAAAATAAAACATATGACATTGGGTGCCAATATTATATATATATATATATGGTATCACCGATGACATCACTGCTGACAAAATATAAGTTTTAAAGCAGAAGCGTAACTGCGCCACTCACACCATCACTACACATTTAATATAGGTTATATATATAATCTACATGTTATACCCCACTGACGACATCACAGCTGATAACATAGAAGTTATAATGTACAGTATTAACATCACTGATAAGACCTCTGTTCTCCTTTAGTGTAATCTAAAGGAATGACATCACTGATGACATCATCGGTGACTAAATAAACCTATAATGATATGACATGTCAACCCAACAAGGAATGATGTCACTGGTAAGATATATTGTACAGGAGTGACCTCACTGATGTGGTAGGTTAGAACTTTCGGTGTATTTTAGACCTATGTATGGCAGGTGTGTATTATAGGTACAGGTATTACTGGCAGGCAGATGTTATCCTGTTCTTTCCGTGTACAGGAGGGGCGGCCTGGTTGGCATAGTTCAGACCAGGATGAGGCACTGCTGCCAGGGCTGCTCCCTCCTAACCACGGCTGTTTGCATTCATTTAATATGATCTGGCGGTTAAAGCGGCAGCAGCTCTGAACATACAAAGTGTCAGTCATCGCATTCCTAATATTCTTCATAAAGGATGATTTATGATCCTCCCAGCCCAATGTAGTGATAATAAAAAAGAAAATATTCTGCAAGTGCTTGATAAATATACTGAGCAGCGCTCGGGCCTTTGTACGGGCCAAGACTCTGGTGCCATACAGATTATTTACTCTGGAAGATCAGACCCTCAGACCAGGGAAACGTTCCTACAGAAGAGACTCACGTCCAAGATATTTGTGGAATCTACTCAGTGCAAGAACATAAACGGGCGATAATGTGCCAGGGACTTAAAGGGCTGTCAATGTATTATAGTAGGTAAGTGACTAACCCTGATATATCATGATAATATACCAGGGAACACAACTAGTAACCATGGGGCACCATAGCGCAATATGGAAAGGGCTCCTATTGTACAAGGAACACCACTGGCAGCCAAAGAGATCATACAATGAAGAGATTATCAATGTTTTGGTTTCAGTAATGTACAGGGAAAAGATACAAAGTAATGTAACAAGAGAAGCATAACGCCCACAGTGATGTCACCAGACAGAGATAATACACACAGTGATGTCACAGTACATGGATAATACACACAGTGATGTCACAGTACAGGGATAATATACACAGATGTCACAGTACAGAGATAATACACACAGTGATGTCACAGTACAGGGATAATACACACAGTGATGTCACAGTACAGGGATAATATACACAGTGATGTCACAGTATGTGGATAATACACACAGTGATGTCACAGTACAGGGATAATACATACAGTGATGTCACAGTACAGAGATAATACACACAGTGATGTCTCAGTACAGGGATAATACACACAGTGATGTCACAGTACAGGGATAATACACACAGTGATGTCACAGTACAGAGATAATACACACAGTGATGTCACAGTACAGGGATAATACACACAGTGATGTCACAGTACAGGGATAATGCACACAGTGATGTCACTGTACAGAGATACTACACACAGTGATGTCACAGTACAGAGATAATACACACAGTGATGTCACAGTACATGGATAATACACACAGTGATGTCACAGTACAGGGATAATACACACAGTGATGTCACAGTACAGAGATAATACACACAGTGATGTCACAGTACAGGGATAATACACACAGTGATGTCACAGTACAGGGATAATACACACAGTGATGTCACAGTGCAGAGATAATAAACACAGTGATGTCATAGTACAGAGATAATACACACAGTGATGTCACAGTACAGAGCTAATACACACAGTGATGTCACAGTACAGGGAAAATATACACAGTGATGTCACAGTATGTGGATAATACACACAGTGATGTCACAGTACAGGGATAATACATACAGTGATGTCACAGTACAGGGATTATACACATAGTGATGTCACAGTACAGAGATAATAAACACAGTGATGTCATAGTACAGAGATAATAAACACAGTGATGTCACAGTACAGAGATTATATACACAGTGATGTCACAGTACAGGGATAATACACACAGTGATGTCACAGTACAGAGATAATACACACAGTGATGTCACAGTACAGGGATAACACACACATTGATGTCACAGTACAGGGATAATATACACAGTGATGTCATAGTGCAGGGATAATACACACAGGGATGTCACAGTACAGGGATAATACACACAGTGATGTCACAGTACAGAGATAATACACACAGTGATGTCACAGTACAGGATAATACACATAGTGATGTCACAGTACAGAGATAATAAACACAGTGATGTCATAGTACAGAGATAATAAACACAGTGATGTCACAGTACAGAGATTATATACACAGTGATGTCACAGTACAGAGATAATAAACACAGTGATCTCATAGTACAGAGATAATACACACAGTGATGTCACAGTACAGAGATAATACACAGTGATGTCACAGTACAGGGATAATACACACAGTGATGTCACAGTACAGGGAAAATATACACAGTGATGTCACAGTATGTGGATAATACACACAGTGATGTCACAGTACAGGGATAATACATACAGTGATGTCACAGTACAGGGATAATACACACAGTGATGTCACAATGCAGAGATAATACACACAGTGATGTCACAGTACAGGGATAATACACATAGTGATGTCATAGTGCAGGGATAATACACACAGGGATGTCACAGTACAGAGATAATACACACAGTGATGTCACAGTACAGAGATAATACACACAGTGATGTCACAGTACAGAGATAATAAACACAGTGATGTCATAGTACAGAGATAATAAACACAGTGATGTCACAGTACAGAGATAATACACAGTGATGTCACAGTACAGGGATAATACACACAGTGATGTCACAGTACAATGATAATACACACAGTGATGTCACAGTACAGGGATAATATACACAGTGATGTCATAGTGCAGGGATAATACACACAGTGATGTCACAGTACAGGGATAATACACATAGTGATGTCACAGTACAGAGATAATACACACAGTGATGTCACAGTACAGGATAATACACACAGTGATGTCACAGTACAGAGATTATATACACAGTGATGTCATAGTATGTGGATAATACACACAGTGATGTCACAGTACAGGGATAATACACACAGTGGTGTCACAGTACAGGGATAATACACACAGTGATGTCACAGTACAGGGATAATACACACAGTGATGTCACAGTACAGGATAATATACACAGTGATGTCACAGTACAAGGATAATATACACAGTGTTGTCACAGTACAGGGATAATACACACAGTGATGTCACAGTACAGAGATAATATACACAGTGATGTCACAGTACAGGGATAATACACATAGTGATGTCACAGTACAGGGATAATACACACAGTGGTGTCACAGTACAGGGATAATATACACAGTGATGTCACAGTACAGGGATAATACACACATTGATGTCACAGTACAGGGATAATATACACAGTGATGTCACAGTGCAGGGATAATACACACATTGATGTCACAGTACAGGGATAATATACACAGTGATGTCACAGTGCAGGGATAATACACACAGTGATGTCACAGTACAAGGATAATACACACAGTGATGTCACAGTACAGAGATAATAGAGACAGTGATGTCACAGTACAGGGATAATACACACAGTGATGTCACAGTACAGGATAATACACACAGTGATGTCACAGTACAAGGATAATATACACAGTGTTGTCACAGTACAGGGATAATACACACAGTGATGTCACAGTACAGAGATAATATACACAGTGATGTCACAGTACAGGGATAATACACATAGTGATGTCACAGTACAGGGATAATACACACAGTGGTGTCACAGTACAGGAATAATACACACAGTGATGTCACAGTACAGGGATAATATACACAGTGATGTTACAGTACAGGGATAATACACACATTGATGTCTCAGTACAGGGATAATATACACAGTGATGTCATAGTGCAGGGATAATACACACAGTGATGTCACAGTACAGGGATAATATACACAGTGATGTCATAGTGCAGGGATAATACACACAGTGATGTCACAGTACAGGGATAATACACACAGTGATGTCACAGTACAGAGATAATACACACAGTGATGTCACAGTACAGGGATAATACACACAGTGATGTCACAGTACAGAGATAATCCACACAGTGATGTCACAGCACAGGGGTAATATACACAGTGATGTCACAGTACAGAGATAATACACACAGTGATGTCACAGTACAGGGATAATACACACAGTGATGTCACAGTACAGGGATAATACACACAGTGATGTCACAGTACAGAGATAATATACACAGTGATGTCACAGCACAGGGATAATACACACAGTGATGTCACAGTACAGAGATAATACACACAGTGATGTCACATTACAGAGATAATATACAAAGTGATGTCACAGTAGAGGGATAAGACACTCAGTGGAAAAGGGCCCCATTGATTATTAATCCTAATAGCAACTATACATCTGTAATCCAC
Organism: Leptodactylus fallax; assembly: GCA_947044405.1. Taxonomy (NCBI): domain Eukaryota; kingdom Metazoa; phylum Chordata; class Amphibia; order Anura; family Leptodactylidae; genus Leptodactylus; species Leptodactylus fallax. Next base: position 141,342 of record CAMRHE010000941.1, read on the forward strand.
CAGGACTGGGTTTCTTTGGCTGAGCAGTTCAATGCCAAGTGTGAGCAGAGTAGTGTAAAACCATCATTGTCTTCATCATGGGAATCTGGAGCAGTGGAAATGACACCCTGAGCCATAGAGCTGGCTTTGGTGGCTGCCAGCACTGGTATGACTTGTATTGCAGCTCAGCTTCATTCAAATTGAGTTGCAATACCAGACACAACCTGTGCACAGGTGGGGCACTGTTTTTGCAAGACAGCAACCATGTTTTTCTAATCCCATATATTGTCCAGGGGCATAACTAGGAGGCACAACAGGGGCATGTGCTCTGGATACCTCATGTTATGCTATGTATTGTCTATAAGATAGATAGAAATACAGATATATATATATATTTAGATAGATAGACATATAAATTTATATCTAAATATATATGTACACACACACACCTATACATCACACATGTATTCGCTTCCCCTGGGTGTGCTGATCATTTGAGTAGCTTTCAGGGCAGGCTGATGGGAATGCGGAGCCCCTGCCCTCTATTTGTGCAGAGCAGCGTCCTGGCAACAGAACAATTTTCTATCATCAGGGATAAATGGCCTGAACAGAACATTCTGATAAAAAGGAGAGAAAGGGAAGAAAGAGCCTCAGCCCGGAGCCCCTGATTGCTGCCGCTGCCCTCCCTGCCTGTCATCCCTTCAGCACATCCTCCTCCCCTGCACAACCTGAGCTGCTGCTGTCACCAGTAATAATCCTGTCTGCTCTCCACATACAGAACAGGGGGCTGCGGACACCGCACAATGCACCCATTTATTAGGATTATTACACGCGCTCCCCATTTATACATGTAGGTCATGCTGCTCTACTGAGAATTACAAACCGATGGAAGAATTATCTGAGGCGTCTATATATGATAATACTAAATGGGGTGTATAGATATATATTATAGAGATAGATAGATAGATAGATAGATAGATAGATAGATAGATATGAGATAGATATGAGATAGATAGATATGAGATAGATAGATAGATAGATAGGAGATAGATAGATAGATAGATAGATAAATAGATATGAGATGGATAGATAGATATGAGATAGATATGTGATAGATATGAGATAGATATGTGAAAGATAGATAGATATGAGATAGATTAGATAGATAGATAGATAGATAGATAGATAGATAGGAGATAGATATGAGATAGATAGATATGAGATAGATAGATAGATAGATAGATAGATAGATATGAGATAGATAGATATGAGATAGATAGATAGATAGATAGATAGGAGATAGATAGATAGATAAATAGATATGAGATGGATAGATAGATATGAGATAGATATGTGATAGATAGATATGAGATAGATATGTGAAAGATAGATAGATATGAGAGAGATAGATAGATAGATAGGATAGATATGAGATAGATAGATAGATAGATAGATATGAGATAGATAGATAGATAGATATGAGATAGATAGATAGATATGAGATAGATATATAGATAGATATTAGATAGATAGATAGATAGATAGATAGATAGATAGATAGATATGGATAGATATGATAGATAGATAGATAGATAGATATGAGATAGATAATAGATAGATGGATATGAGATAGATAGATAATAGATAGTAGATAGATAGATAGATAGATATGAGATAGATAATAGATAGATAGATATGAGATGAGATAGATAGATAGATAGATAGATAGATATGAGATAGCTAAATAGATAATTCTTCAGTCCTTTCCTTCTATTTTATACCCCCCCCCCCCCCCCCCCCCCCCCCCTAATATATTTGGGGGTATATTTGTGTGTATATATATATATATATATATATATACATATGAGTTTGAGCAGATGATTTAGTACATGTGTATGCAGGTGTGTATATGTGTGTGCATGTGGATATCTATATATGTATATCTGTATATGGGTTTATTTATGTATCATACAGTATATATGTTTGTGTATATATATATATATATATATATATGTGTGTGTGTGTGTGTGTGTGTGTCCCTGGATATATATGTCTGTATGTGTATAAATTTTTATGTGTGTTTGTATGTTTGTGGTTGCATATGTGTGTGTTTATATAGATGTGTATACCTGCCTGTCTATATGTATATTTATATAGATGTGTATCCGAGTATATGTATGTACATGTTTACAGATATATGTATGTTTATGTATTTACATGTGAGTATGCTTATATAGCTGTGTATATGTATATAGGTATGTGTATATGTGTGTTTATATCACTGTGTATATATATATATTTATATCTGTGTATGTCTATATAGCTGTGAATATGAATATATATATGTGTATATTGGAAAATATTAACAAATATTAACAAATCATATTAAAGGGAATTTCTCCATTAACCCTTCCCTCACCTACAATGTAACACTGAGCATATTGTACATAGAGATATTTTACTGATTTACATAAGACAACACCAGGGCAGGCAGTGGGGCTTGTGGGGCCCAGAGTGATCGAGGTAACCCTGCTCGGTGCTAGTCAGGCCCAGGATGAGAGATACGGTGTAATATGCCTTTCTTTCCCCATAGGCCCACTAGATGTGTATAGCTATAGACTATCTTATATATATATATATATATATATATATATATATATATATATATATAGTCTGTGTTTCTCTGTGATATTATTTAGGGCCAGAAGGTTTTTGTATGGTCTATATTAATTCAATAGGACACCCGTGGGTGCTGTCTGCATCATGCCGCTATCACACTACAAAGGCCATTGTGTATCTGTAGCCTATATGTGTATATCTGATCTATAGGTCACTTATCCCTTGTATCTACAACCTATGTGTGTGTATCACATCTATAGGAAACATATCACTTTGTATCTACAACCTGTGTGTTTGTGTATCACATCTATAGGTTATCCCCTATATCCACAATGTATGTTCATTATCCTATTTATAGGTTATCACCTGAATCCTCAGTCTGTATGTGTGTATCCCATCTACAGGTAAATTATCCCTTGTATCTGCATAATATGTGTGTGTATCCCATCTATAGGTTATCCCCTATATCCACAGTCTATGTGCGTTATCCTATCTATAGTTTATTCCCTGTATCTTCAGTCTGTATGTGTGTATCCCATCTATAGGTTGCCCTGTGTATCCTCAATCTATATGTGTGTCCTATCTATAGTTTTCCCCCTGTATCCTCAGTCTATATGTGTGTATCCCATCTATAGGTTGCCCCCTGTATCCTCAGTCTATAGTAACCCATCTTTAGGTTACCCTGTGTATCCTTAGTCTACATGTGTGTATCCCATCTATAGTTTGCCCCCTGTATCCTCAGTCTATATGTGTGTATCCCATCTATAGGTGACCCTGTGTATCCGTCTGGCGCTCCCGGACGCCATCACATTCCGTCTCCCCATAGAAGATTAATGATCTCACATTAGTATTCTCAAACACTGGCTACAACCAATTAATAATTACAATCATCAGGATCCCTGACAAGAACCAGGCCCGACCACTCCCCGGGACATAAACCAGACCCCTGTGTCCCCTCCTCCCCCAACTTAGATCTACAAGGTGGCTGTTTATAATAATTACTCCCCCCCTCCCCAATCTCCGGGGTAAACGAAGAGTTAAACATTCTATGAAATAATAGGAAACAGTTGACTAATTAGCTGCACATCATTAATAAAGCTCCAGGGGGGCGGGGACACCAGATTCTATAGATTATTGAAACAAATAATTGATTATGTAGTTATAGGACAGGGTTAATACAAGATTCACCTATAGGATCAGGCCTGGGCCCTGGTCATATAAATCATATAAAATATAGGGCAATAAATCACCCTGTCCAGAGATTACAGAACTCATAATATATCATATGGTTATATAAGTCATATATAATATAGAGGAAAAAGTATAATATATTAGTAAAGTTATATTACAGCGTAATGAGTATATAGTATTATATAATATATTCTAATATACTATAAAATTAGGCTATATAATAAACATAATGTAGTATAGAATAAGCATACAGGAGTGTAATAGGTGTAGCATAGTATAATAAGTATAGTTTCGTATAGTATAATAAAATATAGTATGGTATAAGTATAACGCAATATAATAGGTATAGCATAGTATAATAAGTATAGTATAATAAAATATAGTATGATATAAGTATAAGGTAATATAATAGGTATAGCATAGTATAATAAGTATAGTATAATAAAATATAGTATGATATAAGTATAACGTAATATAATAGGTATAGCATAGTATAATAAGTATAGTATAATAAAATATAGTATGGCATAGGTATAACGTAATATAATAGATATAATATGTTTTAGGATAGTATAATAAATATATTACAGTATAGTATAATAAAATATAGTTGTATAAGAATCCTGTCATATAATAAATATAATATGATTTAAAATAGTTTAGTAAGTATATTGTAGTATAGTATAATAAAATATAGTATGGTATAATGTAGTATAGTAGGTATAATATGGTTTAGGAAAGTGTAATAAGTATATTATAGTATAGTATAATAAAATAGTATGATATAAGAATAATGTAGTATAATAGGTATAATATGGTTTAGGATAGTATAAGTATATACTAGTATACCATATAAAATATAGTATAAGTATAATGTAGTATAATAAGTATAACATGGTTAGTGTAGTATAATAGGTATATTATGGTATAGTATGGTATAATAAACATAAAGTAGTATAATATAAGTATAATTTACTATAATAGGCAGAATATAGTTTAGGATAGTATAATACACATAATCTTGGTACAATAGGCGTAATATAGTATAGGTATAATGTAGTATAGTATGTTACGTACAGTATGGTACTTCAATAAAATATAGTGTAGTTTAGTAAAATATAGTATAACAATGTATATTATATATCATAGTATGTAATGTAGGATACATACTATTAATATACATATTAATTAATATAAGGTAGAAGGCAAAAGCCATCATCAATTAGTAAGGTATGATATAATATAATATAATATAATATAATATAATAGTAGAATACAATAGAATATAGCATAAACTGCTATTACACTATATGATATACTGGTGTAATTTACTATAGTGCTGTATATTACTTGTTATTGAAGTTAATATACCATATATATATATATATATATATATATATATATATATATAATCACCTATAATAAATGAATAGCATAACATATCACATAATAGAAAATAATGCAGTAAGTTAAGCAGAATATGTATAATATAGTATAATGATCTCATATAACACAGTATTGTTTATGATGGCAGTATATATCACACAATAATAGAAATCTACACGAAAATATAACATAATATCACATCATCCATTATATAATATCACATGAGAGGACACAGTCATTTAGGGTATAATGGGTTTATATATAATATTAGGATATTACAACATGATATGATACAATACAATTCCCATTGATCATACACCCTGCATCTTACTGACAAACATCACATCTTTTAGTCACTGACTATATAAATGACAGAAGTTTATACCAATAATCTACAGAAGTTACTACATCCCCCCCGTCCCTCCTGAGTCTGGGGCTACACACACCCAGCTCGTGGCTTGTATCCAAAGGAATATGTTGTGTAGCATGTACATGCAACTACAAGTTCCAGCATGTCCTTCCATCCCATAAGAGGCAGACTATCATGCCGCCTAGTCCAGGGGCTGGATGTAATAACATCAATGAATCTCTCTCCAAATACCATCTGCCCTATTACATGACATGGCCCGGTGCGGAGCACTAAATTGGGCCCATTTTCTGCTGTTTCCACCGCTGTTTACAGGTAAATGAATAGTCTTATTATGATGTTGCTTCCACCTGACTGCACCTGTTCTAGGACTGAAACATCAAACAGGGGCCGGGGGGGCGCACAACCAAAAATGGTGTCACTACATCACAAATTTCTGCTCTGTTTTTTAACCCACATTTCGATCGTCACATTTCTTTTTTATTTTTGAGGAGCTGCAGCCAAGCCATACTTAGATATCACCCCAATAGACCACTTATAGGTTACGATATTCTGCAAATCGAAGAGGCGGCCCATATTGTACGAAATTTCCCATTTTGGGGCATTGACGTTTCCAA